>CM062811.1:1281329054-1281623972 GCA_031772625.1 Pinus tabuliformis | reverse complement strand
TTTAAATACATTAGCAATGCAATAATTTGCTTCTCGAAAATGTTGGAAGACATTTGCGATATCATAACAAGTAAATTTAAAAACATTTCATCACATATGTTAAACAAGATAAGCCGGTAATAATGACATATTATATATAGATAGGAGTGTGTCAAAAATATACATCGTCTTCGATCATAGGTTGAAAAACACCTTATGATCGGCAAAAATGATAAGTACAAAAAACCAAAAATGTCATATGTGTCTACAAAAGTGACTAGCCAATCACTGGTGGTGCTCTCTATACGAGACCACTGCCCACGCTACCCTACACAAGAACCTCCTAAAAGGTCCTGGGACTGCGACCACATAGCGCTGAAGTCGAATGGGAATGTCATCTATGGTGGTCTCTGGTATATCCGCCGTCAGACGCTCTAGATCCTGTTCCAGCTCGGCTAAGGTCTCTGCGGCCGCATCCTATGGGGCTGGTGCTGGTACAGCTGGTACTCTCCTCTCAAAAGCCCGAAGGTTGGCTGGACGCCGTGGACCTACATCTGCATTTTGAAAATTTGTGCTGTCAGTTTTGAGGCGATATATAAAAACAAAAAATATATACATAATTTGAAAACTCGTGAGAAATGAAATACCTCTGTCGTCCCACTGTTCTCCCTGTGGAAGAACCATGTCCGGATCATTCCGAAAATCCATTCCGGCATAAGGAAAGTCCTGAATAGCAAAGACCTGGCTCTCTAGCTAGTGAAAGTAACCATCATCAGGAAATCGAACAACTGTTGCGCCCTCATCAGGATGCCGGGCCATTACCGCAACCCATCTCGTCAACTTAGGCTCCCGAGGAGCCCCAACTGGAACTGTAAGATGCTGGGGGACCAGCATTGGAACTCTCTCTAGGGCAAAGCTCATGACTAAAGGCCCATATCCAAAGGTCTTCAGTTGTCCTCTCTTTGCCCTGGTTAGTTGGCCCTTCAAATTAGCCAACACAGCATCGCACCAGTTGAAAATGGTGCCTCGGAAGCAGTCTATAGCCATCCGCATTTGGGACCCGGTGGCTTGGTGCAAAGCGGCCGCGCCGCAAAGTCTGGTAATAGTAAAGGCTATCACCATAAGTTCAGGTCGGGATATGTACTTGATTTCTATCCCCTTCTCATGGTTTTGGTTGTTGCACCACTCTAGCCGGAGACTAGCAAGGGATTGGCCACCCGACCTAGTCCCGAATAGAGAAAGTTGCTCACCCCTGTTAGGCAAGCCAGTGAGAAAATATATGTCGGAGGGCTCTATCTCGAGCTGGTGCTCTCCGATGTAGAAACATTGCTCCTGAATGTTCCACCTTTCAACCAGCCACTCAAGGAACGACACTTGGCCCCTCATGCCAGGTATGGCCCAGTATTTGTACAGTCCGCATGCTTTTAATGCATCAATGGAAGGTTGATGACCTATCGCGGCCAAATCAACGTCCTCGTGCTCTCTTTCACGCCAATCAAGCATGGTGTGCTCCCTGCACATCATAAAACATCAGTTAAGATCCATAAAATTTAAAAATTTTGGTCTATTTTGGAGGTATGAGGGTTTCAATTTGTGTTTTGCGGGGTACGCACCCGGCCTTTAGGGACAGAGCGCCCGGACGCAGCTTCCCTTAAGGCCGGGTGCGTACACCCCGTAATTTTCCCATTGGGAAAATATCGGGGTACGCAGGTCAGCAGTGCATGACCTGCGTACCCCGAAGTGCGCATCTTGAAACCCCAAGACCCCCAAAAAATCAAATAAAAGCTTAAAAATGAATTCTAAACGGATGGAAAACAAGAGAGGGGTGTTGTAGAATACCTGGTGAAACGACGTTCGATTCTGACGGTCGGATTCTCCGCAATCTCCACGGGAAGTTTCTTGTCAAAAGCCCTTTTCTCAACCTCAACAGTAAAATGGTAAAATGACATGGTAAAAAGTCTTTTTATAGGTTTTTTGGATGAATGAATGCTAAGTTTGTTTATTTTTCACCATGAAAGGACATTTTTCAATGTATTTTTACCCATCTTAAACAGGTATGAGTAATGTGTCGTTTTTGTGCAGGACAAAAGGACTTTAGAGTAAAATCATCATTTTTCATGAACCAAAACATCAGAGTCATCTTTTAAGCTCTTTTCTGACTCCTAAAACATGAAAAGATCGCCGAGCGTTTCTTTTACACTCGTTAAAACGGAATTAAAAGACGGTCCCCTTATAACTCTTTTCTGACCGTAAAAACAGGAAAAGATTGCGGGTTTTTGTCGTTTCAAACTCGATATGGAAATAAAATGACGTGTCCTTGATCGCTTTTTACTTTTCAGGTCAGAGACACTAATCATGAAAGTACTCCTTGGTCGCAAGATCAAGTGGTTCTCCCAAGTATTATTTTATACTTTTTCGGGCTTGGGGGACACAAATTTACGAAAAAGTTCAACTTGGAGTCTTCTTAAGTTTTTCAGACTCTCTAAAATTGAAAAACGCCGAGTTTCTCATATACTGGGCTCGTTAAAATTTCACAGTAAAGGACCTGTTCAATTACAAACAGGAACGAACCACTCCTTCCTAGGGTTCGAATCAAAACTAGGTTGGACTCATCCGAAGGATGAGCTTATAATCAAGCATATGTTATCCTCCTCAAGCTTGTTAAAAATAAAGAGGTACTTGCCAGAAATGGTGGGGGAAAAGAGAGAAGAATAAGCCTATTTGTTATCTTTTGTCTCAGAAGAAACTTTATTACCACTCTTGGACACGACACTTTTCATTCACCTGGGTTGGGAAATCCTTTATCTCACAGTTGATCAAACCACTTTGAAAGTCTTCAGCCGGGTTCCGGGGATTAACTTTGAGTCATTCGTCACCAAGCCATCTGTTGTGTCGTTATGTGTTCAAGAGGTCTGCAAGCAAAACTTTCATCTGCAAAATACTTGTCGTCCATTTGACCATCCCTGAGTCAGTCCTTACAGCAACATTTCTTCAACTTGAACAATGATTTCGTGTTGTAGGCTTGCCTGCAACGGGTCGCTTTCTATCGACATCAGCACATTATCTAGAGAGATGACTTAGAAATCGTCAGTACCTTGAAGTCTGCATACATCAATGGCAGGTTTCTCGCCTTTGACGTCGTTTACATCATTGACTTTCGATCGAAGGATTCCGTGAAATGTTCGACATCAACTCATTCATTCACATCTCATGGATTGTACTGGGTACTTTGAGAACCATTGACATTACTGGTGGTTTCTCTCACACTTGTTAACAGTTTACATCATCGACTGGTAATCAAGTGGTTTCTACCATGTTCGACATCAACTCATTTATTCGCATGGCTAGAATCGTACCAATTCGGAAGTAGAAATGAAGACCCTGGATCTAGTTTCCACCATCCAGGCTGCGAGGAGTTTTGTATTCATTATCTAGTAGACTAATCATAAACAGATGGCTGCGCCCATACTGTGTCTACAAAAGTCTATGATTATGATGTACTGCAAGATCATTCCTGTATCAGAGTAGTTAGTCTGTTAGTTAAAGTTTTGATCTGAGTATGGGAACGCCTACCTCAGCGATGATATAATCTTATACATGTATTTTGTGTTGAAAATTGCAGGTTCTGACCAGGCTCTCCACGAGATAATCCTTGAAATGATAAAGCGCTTCACCCTTCCTAGATAATACAAAACCCTAATCTACTACAGGCTTCGCACTTTAGGGGGCAATCTGTTACACTAAAAAATGTCACCATGGCTATTTACAGTTAGTATGGCTCCATCAACAGTCATGCTATCCTCCTGGGCAAGTCTCATGCCTCTGCTCTCCATGTCAAACTTCAAGAAAGAGAGAAAGTCTTTGTAAATATGTTTATCTCTGGGTACGCAGATTCTCTCTGCCTTACCTGCGGGTACGCACCTAATGTTCACAAAAGCTGCGTACTTGTACGCTCTGTATGTAAAGGGGCAGGTGCGTACCCCTGTAAAGGTCAAAATGCGCAAGTTTCATCTTTAAAAAGTTACTTGTGGTCATTTCTAGAGCATTCTAGAAGGTTGTTCGACGTGTATTGAGCGCCTCCAGATGGTTCATGTACCCCTACCAAAGAGGAACTTATCCCATCAATAAGGGAGCTATCCCATCCAAAGAGGGGATTATCCCATTGATGGTGGACCTGATTAACTTCCTCTTGAGCACTATAAATACAGGCATTGGGCCAGAAGGAGGGGAGGTTGAAAGCTAAACATTTCTAAGGGTAGATGCTGCTGGAATTAGGACTCCCATTTAGAAGCTTGTGAGGAGAGATTGCCATCTTTGCTTGTTCTATTTGGAAGTGGGTGAGCTTTGTCAAAGTAAAGGAGAACTCTTGATGGACCCTGGGAGGGACTTGCACAACACCAAGGCTCAGGTTGTAATTTTTCCTTTTGTTTCCTATTAATGCAAATGAGTCCATTCTTCTCAATAACTTGTTATTTATGAGTTGTTTCATGTACTCCTTGGTCTATGTGTTAAATATGTTTTATTTTATGAGATTATCAAGTGCTATTTAATCGTTTGATTGTTAGTGAATACAGGTTTCGAAGTGAAGGAGGAGCTCATCCGGATCAGCGAGGCTGGACTGCTACAACACCGTTGGAATACAGGTAGGATCTAAACACTTGATTTCTTATATAGTAAATGCATGTTTAGAGAAGGATTGCTCTTGTTTGTCTTGTTTGTCATCAGAGAGTCTTAGGCTCCTAGGAAGGTTGGTTGTGTCCACACTATCGACTCTTTCCGCCTGACACTGGTGCTGTACTAATCTTTTCTTTCAAGGTGTCGAAGGCTTTCCGCTGTTTGCCACCCTACTGAAACACCTTGTTCAACCCTGTTAAAGCATGTAAGGGAGTTGCAATTAAGGAAAAGTTAGAAATGAACTTTCTCGAATATTGTGCTAATCCTAAGAAGCTCCTAACTTCTGTAGCAGATTTGGGTTTAGGCTAGTTTACAATGACTGCCACCTTAGAGGGATCTATCTTCAATTCAGCACCCCTTACTATATGTCCCAAATAATTCAAATATGTTTTGCCAAATTCACATTTTGAGAGTTTAGCAGAAAATTTTTCTCTTTTCAAAACATCTAGTGTCTGCTTAACATGATTGAAATGTTCTTCCCATGTTTTGTTAAATATCAGAATGTCATCCAGATATATAATAACAAAATCATCAA
This sequence comes from Pinus tabuliformis, assembly GCA_031772625.1. Classification (NCBI taxonomy): domain Eukaryota; kingdom Viridiplantae; phylum Streptophyta; class Pinopsida; order Pinales; family Pinaceae; genus Pinus; species Pinus tabuliformis. The sequence goes on along the minus strand of CM062811.1, from coordinate 1,281,618,784 downwards.
GAAAAGGTTTGAGTACATCATTCATTATTCTCATGAAAGTAGCAAGAGCATTATTTAAGCCAAAAGGCATAACTAGCCACTCATACAATCCTTGCTTTGTTTGAAAGCAGTCTTCCATGCATCTTTTTCTGCATCTCTGACCTGATGATATCCACTATGCAAGTCTAACTTGGAAAAATAAACAGCTTCTTTCAATTGATCTAATAGATCATCTATGTGAGGAAGGGGATAACGATTTTTGATTGTTATCTTATTCAGTGCTTGGTAATCAATGCACATTCTCCATGAGCCATCTTTCTTTCTCACCAAAACGATTGGTGACCCACATGGTGGTGTGCTAGGTTTGATGAACCCCTTCTCGAGCAACTCCTGCACCTGTTTTTTGATTTCTACATTCTCTAAAGCGGACAACCTGTACATTCCAATGTTAGGCAATGGAGCATCTTGCTGCAAATTAATTTCATGCACTATTTCATTTTTGGGTGGCAGACCTTTAGGTTCTTGAAACAAGATATCATATTCTGAAACAACTTTTTCTAAATCAGCTTGTTGTTTAGCATCATAGCCATAAAATACATTGGTTTTATCAGGTTTCTTTTCCTTTACAACCATCAGTAAAAATTGTTTTCATGAATTTATCATTCGTTTCATCTGCCCTGAGTTTATGAGAGTGTAATTATTCTTGAGCTTTTGAGCTCTTACAAAGTATTCGATTCCATCTTTAACGAGTAGATACTTGTTATCAGCTCTATAGAAAATAGCTTTTCTGTCATACAAGTAAGGAATTCCTAAAACAATTCCACATATATCCAAAGGAATTATGTCTAACTCAACCTCATCTACAAATGCTGACCCAAAAGAAAACTTGAGTTTGCATTGTCTAGTCACTTGTAGTTGTGCTTTATCATTTAACCATCTTAATGGGTATGGTTTCTTGTGAGGTGTAGTTAGTAATCCCAACTTCTTTATAATTGCTTCAGAAATTAAATTTACTTGTGAGCCACTACCAAACAAAGTAACAATCTTTTGATGTTTGGAAATAACTTGAATGTGGAAAAGCTCATGTCTTTTTCTCTCATTTTCTTCATCAATAGTAGATTGTGCAGAATTACTAGTAGATGCTTCAGAATTCTTACCTTTTATACCTGTGGCTGCAATGGTTGTTTCATCTCTTGAGTCTGACCCCAAATCTTTTTGAATAGTTGCAGCAGTCTTCTTCTTCTTGCGCTCGAACTTCTTAGGTCTTAGTTCCGGATGCAAAATCCAACAGTGCTCATCATCATGCCCATCCTTCTTACAGTGAGTGCATGAATACTTGCTTTCCTGTGCAGTATTGGCCTTCCTTGCTTTCCATTTCTATTTTCTTTTCTCCTTATTCTTGCTTGTAGTGGGTTAGGATGATCCCCCACTTCTGGGTTTCCATTCTTTTCTCTAGCTTCTAGACGCGTAGCTTGAACAGATACCTCATCTATACTAGTGGGATTAAACATGAGGATAGTGTGCCTCATGTAGCTGTGTAGACCACCGATGTACTTCAACAGAGTCTCAGGTGAGTCTAATGAGATTCCTAGAATCAAAGCTCTCTTCCTAAATTCTTGGGTGTAACCTTGTACACTTTTCCCTTTCAACTGATGAAGAGTTTGCCAGCTCATCATGGCTTGCTGCATGTAGGCCAGTGGATAGAACTACTTTTTGATTGCAGAAACAAATTCACTCTAGACAGAAAGAGTCTTACCATGTCTTTTCATGTCAGCTTGGGTCCTGCCTTCCCACCAAACCAAGGCAGTGCCTCCAAGGCGTAGGCTGCCAGTTGAATCTTGCTCTTATTTGAATCAATACTCTGCGCTCTGCAATAAACATCAATTTGTCTAATCCAATTGTCCAACTTTTTTTCATTCAACTCTCCATCATATATTGGTAAATAAAATTTGACATCTAATCAAAGATGTCTTCTTTTTATGTTCAAGGCTATTAGGAGGTGTGAGAAAAATTTCTTCTTTCCCCTTGCCTTTTGAGTGGTCATGGAGGAGAGACTCCTCTTCTCCTTTATCTTGTTTGGAGCCTGATGAATCTTCTTCTTTATGTTTTCTAAAGTCCTTATACATTTCCTCTACCATGGACCTTATGGCCAAGAAACTATCTATAAATTGAGGGTCTGGCCCCATAGAACCTTCCTCTGACATTGTCTTCTGAGGATAGACTCTTCCAATCTCAGGATTAGTTTCGACCAACTCTCCTTCTCCTAATTTGAGCTTTGATCTAGTTAGCATTCAACAGCTAAATACAACACAAGCTTGTCTAACCTTAACAACCTAAATCTCTAATACCACTTGATCTGAAAATCACTTATGTATGATCTCAGTTTAATTAATGTAGGTATTACAAACTCATGTGCTGGTGTGCCTATGTTATTTTAATCAACGGATCGATAAGGTTGCGAAATACACAGATATTGGAAAATAGTAAGAGAAAACACAACAAGCAAAAGAAAAAACACAACAAATTAATAAGGAGTTCATCCAATCCTCCTGGGCTACGTCTCCTGGTCCAGCTTTCAGTAGTGGCATTTTTTATTGTGTCTTTAAGCAGAGTTTTTACAATGAGGAGCTCAATTTGAGTCTCCTATAACAGATGAAGCTTAGTGGGGTGGCACTTGGATTCCCCAAGAAACTAGAGTACACAGACTCCCCCTTACCAAGTCTCGACCTCAACTGGTCTTAATGGGATGAGTCCAATTTGGTACTTAGTTCCTGACATATATCATCACAGGGATTGCTTGAACCTCTCAAGCCTTCTCGGTTTTGTCTGCTTGATGCTGCCTTAGCTTTGCAGGTCAGCTCGACTTCTCTATTCTCTGCCTCTTGCTTCACTCTCTATTCTGTCTCCTCTGTCTTTTCTGTCTGTTCGTGGCTTAAAGCCAATCTGTCCCTTGACTGTTCACTTCCTCTTCCGGCTCTTCGGATCGCTTGCCTCTGTCCGTTGGAATTCCCTGCTTTTGTGTCATCGCCACTGTGTAACGTTTCACAGAGAGGTGGCCACTTGTCTCCTTACGAACTGAGCTCTAACTCTTCCTCAAATGGTCATTATTTCGGTTATGCCGCAAAATTATTCATCCGCTAGCTCATCAGCCATGTCGGACCCCAAATGTCATATGCCTCAGCCTATTCTTCCGTCAAATCTAGTCCTCCATCGGGTGCAACCTCTGCTGTTGATCTGGGGCCTCCAGATCCTACGATCATCGCTTTTATCGCATGGGTGAGTTGCTCGACCATTACCATGCGATGATAGCGGTTTTCTCTCTCATTCGTCGGACATGCGTCATTCAATGTATGGCATCTCTCAGTCCTCTACCAAACCCGCTTACTGCTCGAAATGCCTCTGATATTCTGCCATTTTTGGAGCGCAAGACCCGCCTGTTAGTTTTAGCGCTTTTCCCTGTTTTTCACATGACCGAGTATCGGGGCTTTTCTTCTCTGAGTTTTTTATCCTGCGAAATGGCCTTAGAAACAGCCTTTGTTTTCTAATCTGGACTCTCTATTGGCTAGTTTGTTCTACTGCGCGGTCTCCATGGGCCAAAGGTTAGCACGCTTTGACCGAGGGTCCTTGTTGTTCCATGCTGGCTACAACTGCCACTGTCCAGAGGTCCTTCCTAATAGCTCGTTATTCCCAAGATTTTGGAGTCTGACATAGTTTGGAACAGTCATAGAAACTCTGATAATTTTCAAGGATCCAATTCGGATCATGAGTCCACTAGTGGCCTGCGTTGAAGACAATAACGTCTACTTCCTTGAACTTTGGAGCAGAGCTTTCAATCAAGTCCAGCCTCAAAGTTTCCTTCTTTGTTCCGTTACCATCATCCACCTCCCATTCTTGAACCAGAAAATGAACCCTCATAAATTCCAAAAACAAATACATTATTTTGAAAGCCACACAAAAGTTTTTATTTCAACACAACAGTCCATGCAATTCGATTTGTTGAATTTGCACATTTGATTTTTTTATTTTATTTTGTTTTTATGTTTTTGTAGGTTAGTTTCAAGGCCAAAGCTCAAACAGGAATGCAGGTTTTCTATTGAGGCCGCAGTGGAAACTGGGATTGGAGATAGCCATTGGTTTTTTTTTTTTCCTGAAATTGTTATTTTTTATAAAAATGATTAATGATTCTCAATTTCAGGGAACTAAGGCTTCAAAGTGAATGTACTAGAACCTGAAAAAAGGACTTTGACTGTGGTCTTAAGCTGGTTTATTAATTGATTTGGGCTAGGTGACTAGGACAGATTCCATGTCGAGACGATTCCAGAGATGCCCATGTGGTCGGTTTCTTCGTTTGACGCCTGTAACCTACTAAACCATGGAATTAGCTATGGAACACACAGTTAGCTGCAGAACAGGGCTGCGTTCCATAGCTAATTTGCAAAATCTTATTAAACAGGACACAACGTTTTGAGGGTCACTACAAACCATAACCTAGTCAATCTGGCCAGCTGAACCTATCAAAGCAGTTGGATTTTTTTTTTTGTTTTTTATTGAATCAAATGAAACGATGAATATATATATATATATATATATATATTAATATATAAAATTTATTTTTTATGATCCTCCAGATACATAAGTGCAGGAGGAGAGCAAACTTGAGAAATTACACTTTTTTAGATGTAAGAAATAAGGTATTCCTAATTACACTTCCCTGGCAACGGTGCTAAAATGTCTAGTCAATTTAGTGTCCTAAATTGCTCTACATAAATTATCAATCCGGGTATCGTAAACTGATGAAGTGTGGTGCACTATATGTGCTTAGTTAACCTTTTTCTTACTTCGTTGTTTTATAGTTTATGTTGTTTTTGGGGGTTTTGCTTCTCATGCTTAAGGAAATTAATCTAAGAAAGAAAAGTTATGCTTCTAAATGAAATCTCTAAATGTTAATGGACAACTAAATCTCTTTTAATGTTAAAACCTAATTTTTAAAGAAGGGAGAAAAGGAAATGAACAAGTCAAAGCTTTGAATAGTTAGATTAATCTAAGCCGAAAAAATGTCTATGAAATGAAAGCAAAAATGATAATGCTATTTGAAATGGAAAGAAAATACAAAACATGTAACTAAATGAAGTGTCTTGTCACTCTGCTACACAATTTTGGGAGAACAACCTCCTTGTGATAGTATTTTGAGGGATTCAATACTTCATTGTTCTAAAATTGAAAATGAAATTTAAATGAAAGACTAAGACTGAAAGTGAAATTGCAACTAATCTACTATAACAGCTAAATGAAGTGATTTATCACTCTGCTATACAATTTTAGGAGGACGACTTCCTTGTGACAACATTTTGAGGGACTCCATACTTCATTATTCTAAGAAAAGGTAAACATAAAAAATGCAGAGAAAGACTCATTCATAAATGAAATACTTCACCATTTGGTTTTAAGATGAACCATCAACTAAAAGGGGTTTCGGAAATATTCACTTACAACATGAGATATTAACTAACATCAAATCTATTGTGTGCTCTAATGCTCCAAGCACCAACTGGAAAATAGGAGGACTACTTTCTTAGAATATTTTGCTAGGCATAGATTACACAGTTAGATAAATCTACAACCAACCGGTTGAACACACTTGCATGAATGGGAAATCTAAATTATTAAACTTGAAAACAATCATAAAAATAAAATGACATACTTGAATGAAATCAAAGCAAAACTACAAAATAAAATCTACTCTACCTTACATTCTAATATGCTCCATGACATCTCCTACTTCACATCTCCTTCCATGTTGGGAACTTCAAAGCTTTATTCAAATTCTTCAAAATTACAAAGTACAACAAGTTGAGCTAACAAAGTTTACAAAGCTTCCAAATGAAGGAGAGATATCTCCTATTTATACAAAAAGATGAGAAGTCATCTCATTAATGAGAGTCCATGAATCTCTCCCTATACCTCTAGAGTTATAATCAAAATATGAAATGATAAGACATGTCTTCTAAGAGTTTCAATACAAATAGGAAATGTGACACATATCCTCATGATCCCATGATCCTCTCCACTCAAATTCGAATTTGGCCTAGGATGCCACATAAAGGTATTCTAGAAGCTTCATTTTGACCTACACATGTCAACAATCTCATCCCACTTGTTAGGTATAAGCGTGTGCACATTATTTTCTAATTTTTAACCACAAATTCACTTAAAAATGCTAAGAATTAATAAAGTTTTGGAAAAACATAAATGTGACCCAATAATAATGAAAGTGAGATGAATGTACTGACCTGGTAGTAAAATGAAGATAAAATGGAGGTGATATAATGAACATGATAGTGAAAGTGTAATGGAAGTGAATGACAATTTCAAGACCCAACAAAACCTCTGCTCTGTTGTACTTGCCTTTGAGAATTTTTATTCTCCAATTCCAATTTAATTAATTTTCTAGACAAATTATTTATCACCTTGTTCATATCCTCCAATGTCTTATTTTGAGATGATTCCTCTTTGGCCTGTCCCTTATCTTGTGCAGGTTGTGTCTCTTGTGCTTTGCCTACAACCACCAGATTTGCTTCTATCTATAGAGCATCAATTTGAATCTGGTCAAGGGTTGGGGACCTTCTCTCCCTTAACGTGAATCCAAAGTATGATTCAAATGCCCCTGCAAAAGTCACTTTTGCACCAGTAGGAGGGGGCTTGATCTCCACTAGAAGACTGTTGTAAATCTTATTAAACCTTTTGATGAAATCAACAATGCTTTCATCAGATTTCCTTTTGATAGAATTGAATTCTGTAAGCGAATATCCATGATCTCGCTTCTCTCCCCATCTTTGGGTGAACTGACGCTCTATCTTTTCCCATGTAGGGATAGAATTATTAGCAAGCCCTTTAAACCACTTTCTTGCTTCACCATCTAAATATTTCACAAAAAGTCTTAAAACAACATCCAGGTGCTCAACATTGAGATTTTCTGCAAAGTTATAGAATACCACTATATGTTTCTTTGTTGTTTGTTCATCTTCCCCCGTGAAACGAGAAAGAATATTTAAGTATTCTTGAGGCATCAGATTCAGTTGTTGAGGCAACTGAATAGGTGCATACCTATTCAGCAAGAATGCAGGTGCTGCCATGTTTGCACCAGAACTTACTGAACCTTGAGTACCAGCAGATGCAGAACCTGCCTGAAAGGTAAATGGAGTATGAAAAGGAGGTAATGTAGATATAGGTTCAGGTTGAACAACTATAGCAGATATATTTTCAGGTACTGAAAAAAAGACAGACTCTAAAGATTGTTCTTGAAATTTGGGTTCTTGAAATGAGGTGGATGTAAAAGGTGATTCTTGATCAAGAAAAGGTAATATTTTTGCTAAATTTTCAGGTGAAAGATGTGCAGAATTGCTACCAGGTGCAGACAGTGTGGGACTTGGTGTAGATGGAGTTTTTGGTTTCCAAACCCTCTTAGAAACTAATCTCTCAGGGTCTGAAAGAACTTTAGCTTTCTGCTGCGAGGTATCTGACCTCGTATGAGGCCTTTTTGAAGCCAGAGTTGCAATTCTTGTTCAATACAGCCAAATATTTCCTCCTCACTGAACAACCAGAGGAAAATATTAAAACCCGGGGAAAAACGTTCTTGTCTTCGTTCCCCGTCAACGGTGCCAATTAATGTTGTCCCTCAGGAAACCAATTTCTAGGCTGTGGAGAAATTGTGCCTAAGACATTAAAGTTTTATTATGCATGTCACTCATTTGTATAAAGTGTCTTTATCTTGAGGAGTATGAAGAGAATTATCTTAAAACCCTTGACATATAGCTGATATGAAAATTTCAAGATGCCATGTGGTGCTGGATACAAATGCTGTGTGAAGAATACTTGGGAAGATTAAAGACAATATGTTGTGTTTAACAGAAACTATTATCTTTAACTTAGAAGAAATACAAAGAAAGAAGTTTTGAACATGGGAGCACTATTTTAAGGAAATTTAACTTTATTCACAGAATAAAACAAAGACCTGCAGCTTCATTACCATATTTAAAGAGAGAATGAGACAAAATGACACGTACTTACAAATCATACCCAATAATGTATGGAAAACTCCTAATTCTTTCATTAGTCATCAATTCATCAAGTACAAAATTGTGTAGTCTTCAGATTCCCAAAACTTGGACCTTTCTTCTTTGATTTTCCTTCCTTTTATACATCACGGGACAATTGGTAACTACCAAATATTGTCAAACTACTTAACTACTTTATAATTGCCTAAAATAAAAAGTCATTTTAAAATATTACATTGGACGGTAAAAGACACCTCACTTTTCTTAGGAAATAAAATAACATAAAATGAAACGGAATTAAATTATCATTGGTTGTTGCTAGTCATTGTTTGGACTGGTGGCTTGAGTAGATGGCCCTGTTGGTGCATCTTTTGTCTATTCTATCATCCACTCTTTGCATCTTCTCCACAATGGTACATTCGAATTCACTGCTCCTTCCAATTTGTGGAGTGCCATTCTGAACGCTGTGATCCTACTATAAGTAGGCTTGTCTATAAACAAAGTCTTCACCATCAACAGAAGTTTAAAATCCTTGTTAAGATAATTCACAATAGTTGCTCCCTTCAGTACTGCTGTATTCTCATGGGTGTTGTCAATCTTACTTTTTGCTTCAACTAGCAAAGTCTCATATGATTTCCATGGCAGCAAGTTTCCTTGTAAATCCCAGCAAGAGGGGAGCCTAGCTCTAACTCTTTTATCAAACATGATATTGAACCTGGAAATTGCTTCTTTTATTTCATTCATTCTCTTCTCAGTAGATTTTCTGTAGATATTTTTGATAATCATCTTATTAAAATCCATTGCACACAACATTATGTCCATAATGTCATGTTCCTTTAGCTCTGAATCAGACTTAGAGTTAATAAAATATATCATTCTTTTTGCAAAGTTGGATTTCTCTAACAATTTCTACTTATTTTGCATAACCAAACTTTCCATGTCTCTAACAATTGTTTTCTCAATAGACACAATGACAAGGAATTTCCAGATGTTCTTGATAACTTTAATAATCTCGTCCCAGAGAATTTCCCTAGCCTGGATTAAAGACATATTACCTTTCATTTTCTCTGTCATCCTTTTAATCTCCTCTTCAGCCCTTTGAAATTCTTCTCTGTATTTCTTTGCATTTTCCTTCTCCATTCTAGCTTCCTCTTCACTCATGTTTAAGAGTTTACAAGATATCTCCATGTCCTTTTGTGCTTTTTTCAAATCATGCTCAACCATCTTTAACTCTGTCCCCAACTGCAATATTTGTGCCATTGGATCCTCTGTATTGGCTAGCATCACTACTATGCAGACATGAGTATCTACTTGTTTCTGCAGCTTGGCCAACGATTTTTTAAGCAAAGAAACCTCTTCAGTTTTCTGCAATACATCCTGTAAAAGCTTCTCCTTTTCATTCTCAACTTCAGCTATCCCTGCAGCAATAAGATGCTCACCTATACGAAGATTAAAATTCTTTTTTAAGATTCTAATATCTAACTTAGAAAATTGCAATAATTTTTGTATTACAGGTTGATCATCAACATTGACTCCTATCTTCACAATAATCTTCTTTAATTCATCCACCTAGGCATTTAGAGTTCTGGAATTAGCTTTCTCCAACTTTAATTGCTTGATCACTTTATGTAACATTTTCTCTGCTTTAATAGCAGCTGCATTTGTCTTATGTAAATCATTGACAAGCAATTGCCTAATATGCGGGTGCAAATTGATTTTGTCAAGCACAGGAAGTTTCTGAGTATCAACTGCCAAATTGACAGTTTTAAAGTTACTAGTGGACCTAACTGACATCTCTATGGGATGAGAGAATGCAATTTTAAGCTGACCCTTTTCTAAGTCCATAGCAGACAGTAACCTGGTTTGCTCGGAAATAATTTGAGACTCAGCCTGGGCCTCCATGTTTAACTTTATTATTTGGTTTTTCTCAGCTATCTGGGAAACATGCTTTGAAAAAGAGGAACTTGATCATGAACAGGTTCACTGGAGGATGGAGAAGCTGGCACACCCTCTGTTTCTCCTAATTGGATTATTAAACCAGTTTATGCTGAAGACATTGCATATAATAGTTTGGCTATATTTGATGTTTCTGAATCTTCTTCATCAGGATCAAGAACTTCCTCTCTCGCCCTTTTTGAACCTTTTTCTTAAATACTTGGGGTTTCAATCTCTGCTCCTTTGGTGTTCCTTGGACCTCCATTTGCCATTTTCTCAATTTTTGGCTTATTTTCATGGACAAATGCTGAATATCCATTTTATAACCTTCTTTTAGAAATGATCTAATGAGGATCATATGCCCACTCAACAACCTGTAAAAGACACATATCACCCAATAATTTCTCAACCTCTTGAGTAGCCTATCTAGTGTTCATAATAAAGGGTCCCACTGTGCTAGGCAATTTAAAGAGATAACCCTTTTTCATGGGGACAAAATAAACATGATCCACATTTAGGCTTTGTTTGTTAAACTCAAGAGCAAAGAGTCTCATTGGCACAAATTTTGGTAACCTATATGGTTTGACTAAGGCTCCATAAAGCCTGATTTCTGCATGCTCTTCAAATACAAACCAGTGTCAACATCTTACATCCTTGCTCAATTGAAGAAATTCTTGAGCTTTGGGAATAAATGTTGGTGGCAAGGTCGCATTCAAAATCTTGTAGGCCACTAGAAGAAATGAAGAAGTAAATTCAAACAAGTCACCATCAACTGGATCACCCCTTACCAGGTCTGTCCAGAACACCACTAACTGTTTCTTTTTATTTATGTCTACAATATTTAACCCCAAAATTGTAAAATTCTCAATGTTTTGGTATAAAAACAAATAAGTGACGACTGAAGGAAATTTGAATGAACCAGTAAGTGACAGAGTCATGAATTGAGTATTAATGGTGTCCACCCAAAATGATGGAATATCTAATATCACTCCTGGTTTCATCATCATATTGAAAAATCCTAAAACTTCTTTATCAACTTTTCTGGAGTCTTCCTTCCCCAGAATATTAGAAATCACCTGCAAAATTGGTCTTCTATCTATTGCAAAGATATCTAAAGAAGACAAATTTTCATCTGGAGAGAACTATCCAGATTTAGGAGCTAAGAAGGATACATCATAAGAGGACTCTTGGGACGATAGGTTGTCATAATAAGAGACCAAAGACTCTTAAGTAAAAGTGACATAATTTCCAGAGACAGGGGAATTAAATTCCTGGTGAATTAACTGAGAGGTTACCTGGAAGACACTTTCCCCTAACTGATTCATCACAAAACACTGCTTAGGGTACATAAACGAGGCTAACCACTGAATGAATTCTGGAAACAAGTGGGTTTTTGGGACAAAAGCTGCTAAGACACCTGACATAACCATTTCCACAAATACAGGGGACTTCTTGTGATTCACAATAACTTCTTGATACAGAGGGAGATGCTTAATCATGCAGAGAGTATCAGAAATATCATGCTCGACATCCATTAACTGGGTATGGATGATAAAAGAGGAACTTAATTGTTTGGCCATAGCGTCTGAGAATGACATTTGTTGACTTGGAAAGCTGAACTAGAGGTGAGAGTTTATACGTTGCAGTTGCTCGTACTGAAAACAAGTGACTAATGCAACAAGGTTTTATTTGTTTTTTATAAATGAAAAGCAAAATGAGGGGAAAAATGGAACATGTAATGAATTAATGAATTCATAGGGATGAGGTGACGGGGTACGATGGGTGGGCTGGACAAAAATGAATGGGAGCGGAGGATGACGTGGCGAACGTGAGGTGGAGCGAGACAATGAGGGGTGGCCCACTCCGAGGGTAGGGGGTGTACGAGATGCTGATAAATGCTGAACCCCCGCAGTGATCATGGGCCGTTGATCTCTGTCAACTGTGCTAACATCAGGGTCAATTGCAGGGGTTGAGCCATGGATTATAACCCATGCTAGATGTTCCCCCGCATAGCAGTTTACCTGTCTTCTTTGCCGACACTTGATCGCGCTTTGTGGAAATGATCAGGCTTTGGTCAATGGGTCGTGCCCACCTTCTTAATGCCTTCAATGCCACCATTAGTGCAATTTAAAATAATGTTTCAAAATTTTAAACTTTCTTTTGTTTTTTCAAAACATAGACATGATACTTTATTTTTTGGCTTTTGAATAATATTGAAAATTTAAATGACAGTGTAGGCTATAACAAGCCTAATTCCCAATTTCAAGGTTATGCATATCCACCTCAAAGGAATTGGAACACACCTTTTCCTTGGCAACATCGGCCATTTCAACCCCAAAACCAATCTTGGCAACAAGGTTGGGAAGGAACTTATGGGAGCCATCCACAATATCCTCAATATCCTCCATACCCAACTCCATTTTATCCCTACCATTCACCTCCACCACAACCACAACCCCATCCACATCCATCTCAAATATACACTCCCACTCAACTACTTGTACCGCCATTTCCAAACCCACACATTGAAGTATCTCAGCCCACTTACAATGCTGAGGTACAACACTTCAAAACATCTCCTCTTGAGCTCAATGGTATTCACCATAGATCAAGAAGATTATTACAAAAAGGTGATTCTCTTGATGCCATTGAGGGACAACATGCAAAGAAAGAAGATTTGAAAGAGAAGATCAAAGAATCATGGGCTGCACTTGATGAAGAGCAGACAATAAAATCAGAGATTGAGAAAGCTCCCTCATGGTTATCATCAAGTCCTCCATGTGTTCAAGAGAAAAATCAGCAAAAAGAGGAAGATTTGAAGGTCATGGAAGAAGAAGACATCTAAGATGATCCAAATCAGCAAGTGGACCAGGGGCATCACAACTATATTGAAATATGGTTCCAGACAATCATTAAGTTGCAGCAATACCCTCTTCTTCAAATGTGCTTGATATCATCAAAGTCAAATAATTTGGTCTTTCAAATCCAGGTACATGTCAAAGCATACATTTCAAGCTTCCAAATCATTTTATCTGTCATCCTGATGTGCACATGGCTCCATTGGAAGTATTCTTATACTTGAAAGTGATTTTGCTTTTCAAGTAGAGTAGGGTAGAAATAATAATAATAATAATAATGAATTGAAAAATATGAGAAAAAAATAAAAAACTCAGGTGAAAACCTCCTTTGAGGCACCTCAGATTGGCTCATTGATTGAAAACCTCCATGAGGTGGTCAATGGGTTGGAAAAAAGAAAAAATAGGAAAAAAGAAAAGATCCTAGGTGAAAACCTCATTTGAGGCGCCTAGGCAGACCTACTAGTTGAAAGCCTCCTTGAGGCGGCTAATGGGCCTATATAAAAAAAAGAAGAGAAAAAATAAAAGAAATCCTTGCTCCTTGCATCTCTTTGATGAATCCATGTACTCTCGAACATCTGCAAACAACAAAAACAAGTTGGTAGCAAAGGGAAAATTGGTCAATCCTAGTCAAAAGAAGTGAAATTTTGACTTTCTCCTCCTTTGCTCAAATGCTCCAACAAGGCCAAGGCCATGCCAATCCATCACCCTCATCTATTTTCACCATCCACCCATCATTCTCAAGCTTCTACCATTCAGTTTTTTTGCTGTCATAAAAAACTACAGGATGCTTTGTTTTACTACAGGATACAAAAATACATAGAGTAGAAATTTGTTTTTGCTATAACTTGAAAACCATGCATCCATTTCCCAAGTTATTTTAGGGGGAGATGCATATGGATGATGGTAACATGCTCAAGCAATTTCAGCAAATTTCAGTGTACATATTTCGAGAAATCAACCTCCATCGCCTACATCCATTTTTCATTTTCTCAATATCCGTGTATTTTCACAAGGCACAATTGGATGGGTTTCTTTGAAAAATTGAGGGGATATGATAATGAAGTAGCCAGAGATTCGCAGTCAGCTTCAGCATGGAGATCCAGAGGTCAAAGAAGCTCCTCAAGAGCTTATCAATAGCATCAGATCATCAGCGTCACCATCCAACACTTGCTTATCAACATCAACTCAGCAGCAACATGCAGGTCTCTCCAACAACCATTAGGTAGGTACAGGTATGCAATATTCTTGACCTCTTCTCTTGAGCATATTATAGTTGAAAATTTGTTGTCAATGCATGAGAGATGAGTTTTATAAGCTAAGGATGGGTCAGCAATCTCAACCACCTTCAACTAGTTAATTGCAGCTCACTCCTTCACTCATGCAATGTTGAAAAGACATATTATGAAGGGTAATGATTTCAAGGAATGAGGACAACAATTAAAAGAATAAATTTTTTCAAAGGTCTAGTCACCACAGCACTCCAAGCCCTCCATCCACTTCATATTCACTATCTATTCATCATTCATCCATCCCATTTCATTCTTGAAAAAAAAACATAGCATCCTCTCCATTTTCAAAAACCTACACTACTCCCTTTGAGCCCTAGCATCATCATCCAATCCCTCTACATCATTTCTCATGACCCCCATACAGTTAGAAGACTTTGAAGGAAGAATGAATGACTACTACAGGAAGGAAGAACGCTGCTACAAGAAGGAAGAAAGGAACAAATTGTGGTAAAACCCAAAATGGCGGTGCCTAAGAGAGACCTAATCAAAATAGAGAACTCCAAGGCCATTAGGCAATCACCTATGCCGCAAAAGATAAGAAGAAGGTAACAAAAGAAATAAGGCATTCACCATCAAAATATAAATCAAGCTGTAGTAATGAAAAGATGTGTTCCAAGAGGTCTCCAATCTCTTTCTAGCTTTTGTCCAGGGCCTAAAAATGGGAGAAATGCATGGGAGTCAAGTTGAGGGTTTGCGCTAATCTCAAACTACCATTTATGCTCAAAATTGGTTTCCTTTAGTTTTAACAGGGTTTCCTGTAGGTTTCTTGTAGTTTTGACAAGAATTACTACAAGATGTCCTAGTTCTCATCTAAATGCATTTTAAGGTGTTAGAGGTGTCCAAATGGCGGAACAAGGTAGAAGAAGGTTGATAAGGGTGTAGAAGACCTTGCCAAACTGAAAAATATTCAAGAACCCATCTTGAATAAGGGGAAGAAGGCAAGCTAATGGTCTCAAGAAACAATGATTTTCATTTCTCAAATATGTTTTTGGGCTTGTCCTTACAGAACTTGCAGCCAATATTCTTAAAGCACAAGAGAGAGGCCACCAAGGCCATGGATGAGGCACAATGAGGTCACTAAGTTGCTCAAAGGATGAGAAACACTTTCAGTAGGGGGGTATGATGGGCCTCTAAATTAGACATAAATTAAGGCCCATGCTTCTAACTTAAAACATAAATTAAGGCCTATGGCCATCCTTCAACACATTAAACCTCTTTTTTTGCATTAGATAATTTATTTTAAACTTTAATATATTCATTAGGAAGGTTTATTAATAATTGGATATTTGTGCCTAATATTATTTATTTTTGTGGAATATTGGGAAGATTATGAAGAATTGGAGGAGGAGATAATTTAGGGATTTGTTCCCTACTACAAGAGGACCAATAATAAATAACAAATCAACAAGGTATTATGGAATTATGACACAAATTGTGGAACTCCAATGATTGATAAAATCTAGGAATGTGTTCCACTAAACAAGGGACCAGATCCATTAATCAAGGAATTTTGGTGGGGAAAGATTCCTCCATTCATGGGGAAAGATTCCTAATCGTTTTGTATAAGTACCAAGTCGAATTTTCCTCTAGGGATAGATTTTCATTATTTTTCTTGTGGAGAGAACTCGTATTTTTGCAACTCCATTGTATTTTCTTGCAGGGTAATTCTATTAATGAAATAACAAAGATTGGTGTCATGTTCAACTCCTAAATCTTGTTCTCCTCCATAGGTCTCTAAGTCTCCTTGGGCTTGGCCATCCCAGAAGCCTCAGAGCCCTTTTGTATCATTTTATTTCCTTCTTTTCGCTGCTTATTCACATGCATCTCTAGTTTTTATTTCTTTCTATTTATACATTTAGTATTAATGATTTCTTGTTGAAGGATTGAGTTAAATTGATCCAGGTGGATGTTGGTGGCCACCCACCTATCTCATTTGGACCCCCACAGCTGTCTCTTTCAGTTTTTCTATTTCCTTAATTATAGCACAGTTTACTATTTTTAGCAGTTTTTCGGGTCCTAAACTTCCGGAGCCGTTTTGAGGCCCTAAACGATGTTTTTTGGGAAATCCACCGCCAGCGATTTTTCTATCTAAAAATTGTCTTTTCCGTCGTAGTCCTCAGAGAGATCTTTCCAACGGGCTATCATGCGCGTCAAACGGAGATAGTACGACCAATTCGCGACCCCGGGAAGTTGATGTACCAACTTACCCAAAAACCGGGCCCACAATTTGGCGTTTCATCTTCTAGGGTTAGGTTTTGGAATGTGAAGGGTTTTACATTGTTTCTCAACAATAAATAGGCCCTTGAGCCTCATTGTAACACAGTTTTTTGGAGAGCAGTTCAGAGGCATGTAGTCGACACATCTCTTCTCAGAGATAAGCTACCATCGCCCTAGCTGGGTTATTTCCATTTTTATTTGTAAGCATATTTCAATATTTTACAGTAATGAAATGAAGTATTATTTCCGCTGCATATTTGTCTTTATGGTTATCTCTGTATTTTATTGCATTCCTGTTTAAATCTGGATTAGTGGTATAAGAGCGGTCTGCTTTTTCTCTGTTTTTCTTTGCATGTCCCCAACGAGGTCGAGATATAAGGCGTCAGGTCTGGAATTGGTCGAACCTTTGCAAGACCAGCCTCGCAAATCTCGACGACCTCCCATGGCGGATGAGAAGAAAAACGAGGGGGCAGGAGATCCTATCAAAATCTTGCTCGAAGAAGCCCTCGAGCGACAAAGGAACGCGATGATGGACAACTTTGCCCAAATCCTTCAGCGGCTACCTATAGGCGATGCATCAGCTTCCAACAGCTACTCTGGAAATGCCACACCGTTTAAGGTACAAGTTAATTTTGAAATCCCCATCTTCGAGGGTCAAATAGACGCAGATGCCGTAGATAAATGGTTAAATCTGCTCGATGGGTATTTTTCTGTTCATGAATTTTCAAGTCGGGAAAAGATTGTTTTCGCTCTTCTCAAAGCAGCCCCCCACGTCAAGGACTGGTGGGAAACCTACTGCGAACAGAAGGATTAAAGTACAGGCTCACTGTTTTCAGCCGCGCCCACTTGGAATGAATTCTAGGATGCCATCAAGGAGCACTACTACCCTCTCGAAAGCTATGAGGACAAATACATCAAATGGACCACACTGCGGCAGGGACGAGACCAAGATGTGCCGGAGTTCACAAACATTTTTCATACCCTTCGCACACAATTAGGTATCAAAGATTTTGAGCTACATCTGGTACTCAAATACCACGGCTGCCTACACAGATACATCCAGGAAGAGATGGAGTTCTTGAACATCTCCTCACTCGGCACATCATACCGATACGCTGTCAAAATCGAGCAAAAGTTCAAACAGAAGAAGCGAGAATTTGGATCTGCAAATCCAAAGCCCAAAGGACAAAGCCAAGGCGGGGTGACCCAAGACAACCCGTCGAAGCCGCAAGAAAAGAACAGCACCACGAAGCCGAAGAAGGACACAGGAAAGTGGTGTGAGTTCCACAAGAGTCCCACTCATAACAAAAGTGAGTGTCGGACCAAGCAGTCGCTGGTGGCTGAGTTGAAGGCTTCCGAATCAGATGCATGTTCCGACTCTGAGTCAGAACCCGACAAGGGGAATGACAAAGGGAAGCAGATCATTGATGCAGATCCCAGTGCCACTGTTGCTACTGCCAAGATCCAGAAAAATGAGCCCAAAGATCCAGAGGAGGGGGAACGTCTTTTCCACTCACAGATGTGGGTGAAGGGTTTGCCGCTGCAATTCATTGTCGACAGTGGCAGCCAAAAGAACCTCATTTCAGCAGAGGTCACGAAGTGGTTGGGCCTACCAACTACACCACACCCACAGTCGTACATTATCGGTTGGTTTCACGAAGGACGAGATCTCAAAGTTCGCCAGCAGTGCCGCCTTCCCTACAGCATCAAGCCCTTCACAGACGAGGTATTGTGTGATGTTACACCTCTGGATGTTTGTGATGTACTATTAGGCCAGCCATACTTGTGGAGGCGACATGCTGTGTATGAGTCAAGGCCTCGCGCTGTCATCATTTCTTTGGATAATTCATTATACAGGATACCGGAGGTAGCCCCACCTACTACCACCTCTTTGATCACTGCTAAGAAAGGCAGCAAGCTCATCTCACAGACTAGGAAATTTATTTTCTGTCTGGTTCGCTCCCAAAGTAAGGGGAAGATCGTTGCTACATCCATGACCCCCGCGAAGGGTTCCTCCACACAGCAGCAGCAACAGAGGGATACAGTCGTGACAGAACACAGGAACAACTTCTCCTTACCTGGAGGGGTACCACACAAGTTTCAGGTGGGCGACAAAGTTTGGTTACATTTGTAGACAGAGCGCCTTACCAGAACCCATCAGAAACTCAGACCACTTCGACATGGTCCTTACACCAGTAACAAGGCTACGGGAAACAATGCTTTGAAGCACAACATTCCTCCATTCCTTCGCTTGCACCGAGTGTTCAATGTGGACCGTCGCCGACCATGCTCCCCACCATTTCTGGACACATCAGAGATTGCAGAACAACTCACCAGAGACCCAGCTCAGCAGAAGCTTCCTCATCTCAGGGAGGAACTCAACGCAATGGGGACCATTGCTTCCTAAGGGGGGAGGAATGATCCAGGTGGATGTTGGTGGCCACCCACCTATCCCATTTGGACCCCCACAACTGTCTCTTTCAGTTTTTCTGTTTCCTTAATTATAGCACAGTTTACTATTTTTAGCAATTTTTCGGGTCCTAAACTTCCGGAGCCATTTTGAGGCCCTAAACGACGTTTTTTGGGAAATCCAACGATTTTTCTGTCTAAAAATCGTCTTTTCCGTCGTAATCCTCGGAGAGATCTTTCCAACGGGCTATCATGCGCGTCAAACGGAGATAGTACGACCAATTCGCGACCCCTGGAAGTTGATGTACCAACTTACCCAAAAACAGGGCCCACAATTTGGTGTTTCATCTTCTAGGGTTAGGTTTTGGAATGTGAAGGGTTTTCCATTGTTTCTCAATAATAAATAGGCCCTCGAGCCTCATTGTAACACAGTTTTTGGAGAACATTTCAGAGACATGTAGCCGACACATCTCTTCTCAGAGATAAGCTACCATCGCCCTAGCTGGGTTATTTCCATTTCTATTTGTAAGCATATTTCAGTATTTTACAGTAATGAAATGAAGTATTATTTCCGCTGCATATTTGTCTTTATGGTTATCTCTGTATTTTATTGCGTTCCTGTTTAAATCCGGATCATAAATGGTTGATGTAAGTTCTTTTGCAGGATCACAAGAATTATTTCATCCTTGGAAAAGCTTTGGAAGTTCATCGTAATCATTGAGTTGCTTGGATTAGTCTTATTATTCCCAAATGTAGATTGTTGGACCTCCTTTTTAGCAAAGAACAATAAATTTCTACTATTTTTTAGAGCATGATAACAAGCTTCAATCAAGTTGGTTCCACTTGCATTAGATCACAAAAACATTCTAGTTCATAACAAAAATTACCCCATTTCATTTGCACATGATTTGTTAGGAATTTTTTTAGATTTACTAGCACACTAGTTCTTGGATTTCTAGATTTGCGACTAGTAATGTTTTTTATTTTTTTACATGGGTTAGCAGAGGTATTTTTGGGTTATTCCACTTGGAATAGGGACCTAAGACATCCTAGTTAATAACAAAATTTGTCCCATCGAATTTGGATGTGATTTGCTTGGTCATTAAACCCTCACCAATTTCATCATTTCACAAGGAAACTTCTCCAAGCTTTTTGAGCACATCCATCCATCTCCAAACTTTGGTTTTGAGTTCTGAAGTGGTCCTATGCACTCCCTTGCCTCATTCCATCCACAAACCACCTTCCCTAAGCTTTTCATCACCTTCAACATCCCTCCTTTTTCTCTCGGCTGTATCCTGTAGGTTTCCAGGGGATCCTGTAGGTTTTTAGTACATCCTGTAGGTTTTCCTGTTGTGGCCTGTTTTGAGGCCAAACTGAGGGAAAATCTCCAGGAAGCCACTCAAGGTCACCTAAGGGTCTCCAAAGCCTTCCAACCATCCACCATCATCTCCAAGCCACTTTTCGCATCACCAAAATGGATTAGCTTTCACACTCTCACATGAAAAAAGACGAAAAGAAAAACAAATTTATTTTATTCATTTACATGCACAGCAGTAGAAGGTCTGATGGTTTGAATATGCATGCTTAGGATAGTAGGATTACATACATGTTAACTTAGCATTCTTTCGAAGCAAATCCTCTTAGCAGTTAGTTAGAAAATGGTGTATTTTATCATTTGATTTCAGTCTCTTTCCTTGTACTTTCTTTCTTGCAATAGGTTAAGGTTCCATTTCGAACATTTCATTTTCTGCAATTGGTTTAGGATTTGACTTCAGTACATGCACTCCATTACATCATGACAACAAAGTAAGGACACATTGTATGCCACACATATAGTGTCGATACTTCTTAAGTTTGTACGAACCCCGAGTTGATAATTAAAGTCGGTAGCCTTGGGAGTTGCAGCATTCTTGTTGCAATACTGAGGCTCATCACTTTTTGGCGTCGTTGTCGGGGAGGTGTCAAAGTACACATTGCTTTCTTCCCTAGTTGATTCATTTCTTTTTACTTTGTGCAAAAAAACAAAAAATATTTGCATTAGGCATATTTAATTTCACAAGTAGAAAACTGCATTGCATTATAGTTTTCATTCAATCATAAAAACAAAAACAAAATTTGTCCAACACCAACCCACCCCCCCATTTTATCACATGGTGCAGTAAGAGCCACATCACCATTCACTTTTTCAGGTAGAAGAAGAAGATGGCAAAGAATGTAGAAGAAATGGATGGAGATGATGACAATGAGGAAGATCCTCTCGGATTTCCCATTCAAGATACTAATGGTAGTGTGCACATGAAGAACATCCATCCATCTTTTCTTCCAAAATTTCATGGTCTAAGGTCAGAGGATCCGGAAACCTTTCTCTTTGAATTTGAAATTGTTTGTAGATCTTATGGTTACTTATTGAAAACTCAAAAACTGAGATTGTTTCTGGCAACATTGAAGAATAAGGCTCTTAAATGGTTCATGAGTTTAGGGACTAATTCAATAAGATCATGGAATGATATGCAAAAGATATTTATAGAAAAATATAAAGATCATGATCTTAAGGAAGAAATGTTTAGAATGAATCAAAGAGAAGATGAGAGCCTTGAGGATATAATAGAGAGGTTCATGTATAATGTTAAGAGGGAAAAGCTACACCATTTAGGATCTGACACACTAAAAACCCTTTTACTTAGAGAAATTAGGGATGAATGGATTGATCTCCTTAATATCATGAGTAGAGGTGATGTATACCAATTATCATTTGATGAAATTTGTGAAACATGCAAACACATATTAAGAGGAAAAGCAAGAGTAGGTAAATCAGCATCAAGATCGGTAGGTCAAGCTAAACTTGGAAATTTGTTTGATGATTTTAAAATAGAAATTCTTAGCAATTTAACAAAAGAAATAGAAATGTTAATATTGCAAGATGAAGCAAAAGAAAACGCTGATATTTGTGTTGCAGAATCACATGATGTTAAACATTGTCCATCATTAATTATCCGTCATCGAAAGTCAGAGGATCCAGAAACCTTTCTCTTTGAATTTGAAATTGTTTGTAGATCTTATGGTTACTTTTTGAAAACTCAAAAACTGAGATTGTTTCCGACAACATTGAAGGATAAAGCTCTTAAATGGTTCATGAGTTTAGGGACTAATTCAATAAGATCATGGAATGATATGCAAAAGATATTTATAGAAAAATATAAAGATCATGATCTTAAGGAAGAAATCTTTAGAATGAATCAAAGAGAAGATGAGAGTCTTGAGGATCTAATAGAGAGGTTCATGTATAATGTTAAGAGGGAAAAGCTACACCATTTAGGATCTGACACACTAAAAACCCTCTTACTTAGAACAATTAGGGATGAATGGATTGATCTCCTTAATATCATGAGTAGAGGTGATGTATACCAATTATCATTTGATGAAATTTGTGAAACATGCAAACACATATCAAGAGGAAAAGCAAGAGTAGGTAAATCAACATCAAGATCGGTAGGTCAAGCTAAACTTGGAAATTTGTTTGATGATTTTAAAATAGAAATTCTTAGCAATCTAACAAAAGAATTAGAAATGTTAAGAATGCAAGATGAAGCAAAAGAAAATGTTGATATTTGTGTTGCAGAATCACATGATGTTAAACATTGTCCATCATTAAGAAGGTTGAAGGAAGTTCACCAAGAGAACACTGGAGCAATTCAATTGCCAATGCAGCAATGTTATGTAGCTCCAAGAGGACCATGGCAGCTTATTTAGCCTAATATGTTGCAAGAGCCTAATTCCCAATTTCAAGGTTATGCATATCTACCTCAATGTAATTGGAACACACCTTTTCCTTGGAAACATTGGTCATCTCAACCCCAAAACCAATCTTGGCAACAATGTTGGCAAGGAACTTATGGGAGCCATCCACAATATTGTAGGTTTTAACCCTGTACAGAAATTACCTGCATATGAATTCTAAAACAAAAAAAATAAACAATGCGAGAGCATAACACATAAAACACATATACACAAAGATTTTCCGTTGGATCCCAAAACCGGGACTACCAGCTTGATTTTTCATTATATTCCTTTCAATGTTACAATACATATTTATACATGCTGAAGCATCTAATACCATGGACCGAAAACCATCGCGTCCAAAACCATGGACCGAAAACCATTGCGTCCAAAAAACCATGTGCGAAAAATCATGCACAAAACCATAGGTAGGTCCGCCCAACCTAACATGGGGTCCAAAACCAAAATTTTCTAGGGTGCTGCCTCAGACCCTATAGAGTGGGGTTACCTGCACCCCTCAAACCCCCTGTGACTCCCCCCGCTACACAATCGTCGTAACAAAGGGGGGGCTCCTTCCCCCTTCTAACCCCCTGGTTAACTACGTGGGCTAGTCATGGAAAGAATATAACACAACCCAACATTCTCCCACTTGTTGTTTTCTTTCCATAGGGGGCCACAAGAGAGCTTATTCATTTATCCAGCCCTGCAATGCCCATTGTTTCTCTACACCAAGAGAACTTCTCAGAGCTCACAAATTTTTCAATGCATCTGCAGTATTCTTGAAAGTGTCCACCTTTACCAGCAACACCTTTTTGTCTTCTATCATATCCCTCACAAAGTGATACTGAACATCAATGTGCTTTGTCTTTGAATGATATGTAGGGTTCTTTGCCAAGAAAATTGCACTTTGGCTATCACAGTCTATCCTTATAGCTCCCTGTACTAACCCCATACTTGAACACAATCTCTACAACCAAACTGCTTCCTTGCTTGCATGAGTGGCTGCCATGTATTCTACCTCTGTAGTTGATAGTGCCACTACAGATTGTTTCTTACTCATCCAACTGACTGCACCTCCAAATAGGTTAAACACATACCCACTTGTATATCTTTACTGATCCATATCTCCAGCCCAATCTGCATCAACAAAGCCATGAATATCAAACACTCTGTCCAATCCTGGTCTTCCTTGGTAGCACAAACCATAATCAGTAGTGCCATGAAAATATCTGAAATCCTGCTTCACTATTGTCCAGTGCTCCTTCCCTGGTTTTGACATAAACCTGCTCAATACTCCCACTGCATGTGCAATGTCTGGTCTAGTATATACCATCGCATACATCAGGCTATCGACTGCACTTTCATATGGAACACATGACATGTCTTCTTCTTCTTCTTGTGTCTTGGGACACTGTTCAGCAGATAAATTTACACCTATAGGAATAGGAACCTTCACCGGTTTAATATCCTGCATATTAAACCTCTGCAATATTTTCTCGACATACGTCCTCTGGTTTAACTAGAGCTTCCTCTTTGTTCGATCTTGTTATGAAACCAGCTCACAAAAAGATAGAAAAGAGAGATCCACGCCTTAGAATTCAGCCTCTTCGAGGGGGCAACCTCCTTTACATTACATAAATGAGCAATTCTTGGATGATTCAAATGACAAAACCTCATTTCTATATATAGGAGTCTAAGGAGTCACAATATAACCCAGCCGACCTAACAATAATAATATAAAGCCACAAAAATAACAATAGAGGGATTCTATGGGGCACAAAACTAACAATATGGGGGCAATAGGGGCACAACAATATTAATAAGGGATACAACTACAATAGTAATGGGGTAATCACTAGTATTATAGGGACCCAACGTGCCCCTCTCCTTCAAAAAAGTGGTGTCCTCAACGCTTCAGTAGTTCTGGATGCTTCTGTGTAAAATTCTCATCCTCCCATGTGGAATCTTCAGCGGATAAGTTCTTCCACTTGATAAGATACTTTGAAATTGATCGATTTCGTAACTGTCAAGTTCTTGTTTCTGTGACTGCTTCTGGTTCCAATATAATTTTTCATTCCTCGTCAAGTTCTGGCAATATTGTTTGTGTTATCTCAAAATCAGGCCCTGGAAGGCTGCTGACCAGGAAGACTTCAAGTAACTGTTTCAAACCAATCTTTTAGCTAAGGCTTAGCCTCCTTAGCCTGAGAGGGCTCTCTAAAAGGATTAAAGGTTTTTGATTCTGATCAAGATGACTAACTCTTGTGAAACAAATAAAGATGAAAATGGTGGAAACACAACTAACAAGTATCCATTGGGCTTATGGAGTCATATATGATTTAGTATTAACAGTAGGATTGGCTTTGCATAGAAGTCAAGGCATTCATATTTCAACATATGTAGAGCATACCAAACACACAGAAGGCAGTTTATGAGTATATGAAGGAAATTAGAACACTGTAAGCGATTTCTAAGTAATCAAATACTCATAACACTGTAGATAACATGAAAAGACAACAAAGAAACTCATACATTGAACTCTCTATGATTCTTGAGAAGCATAAGCCAGTACTGTATTACCAAAAAACAGAGTCTTTACATAAGCCAAATATCAGAGCTTTTTTTTTTATAAATTTCCAACCCTCTTTACAATGCTTTTTCTCCTATATATAGAGCTCTTCTACCTAACTGAGATTCCTCCTCAAGCATGAGGGGAACTCGAAATCTACTTCTAATGACACCTATTCAAATTTTAACTGCCTATTAAATGTAACAAACTGCTACTAGACTTTCTAGATATCTAAATCAAATAGGAGTCTAACTCCATATTATGCTAATAATAGCCTTAATTACAATCATTCTCGTTCTTTGACAAGTGGTCTTTTTAGTTTGGCTGTGGTGGATGTTCAAAGCTCCATACTGGTCCTCAATGTCACATCTTCTCCATTGCCCCTGAAAAATAGGAAACTACCCTTGTTTATCGGCCTTTGGTTTTCCTCAAAGATGTTCAAATCCAATGAACCATGCCCTTCATCTTTGATTATACAAAATATATCAGAATGCCACGTCCTTGATGTGCTGTCAACCTCTTCCATGTGTGAAGACAAAAGCTCCTCCAAGCTGTCTGACATATCTTGGACTGTAGTAAATGTGATCACTTTATGACAAAAAGTTTAGAGTTGGATTCGAATATATGTTTCCTCAACCTGTCTTGACCTTGTTGAAAGTTGATACCTTTAGATGATCCCTTTAAGATATTCCCTTTTCAAAAAATTTCCCTTCGTATTTCAAAATCAGTTGACTAAGTTTAGATTGTGTAGCTTTAGCAGTTTCGTAGCGCGCTACAAAACTGCTGTACGTTAGTCATCATCTTCAGCAGTTTCGTAGCGCGCAGTTTGCGTTAGTCATCATCTTCAGCAGTTTCGTAGCGCGCTACGAAACTACTATGTAATTCCAAAAAACACAGTTTCAACCAAAATTTTGCTATTTTGAGCCTCTTGCTATTTAAACATCCTTTTCAATTGCTCCAAAGCTTTTCAAAACTGAATGGAAAGGTATGATTCTTTAAGAATGATTATAACAAGGAAAACCATCAAAATTTGAAACATAACCTTACTTGATGTGTGACTGCCTTAAGGAAATTCTTTCTGCTGGCTTAACTGTATCTTTAAGTCTTCAATTTGTTTCTTCATGACTTTGATCCCAGATCTCAGGTTTGTATTGACCTTTCTGATAAATTTTGCTTCCTTTATTGCAGGGACAGTCCAGCTATGGAATTGAACATTAAAATCAACCACCTCGGGTATTTGAAATGTTTTGTCCTCCCACCGAGCTTGCATTTGGTTAAAATAAGCCTCCTTAACTGCAAATTTCCTAGAGGCCTTCTTCAATCTAGCAATTTCAAAGTTTGCCAATTCCAATCTCCTTTTCAAGTCTTCCACACTATCTTCTTCTTGAATGGTAACTACTTTGACTTTATCCTTTCTTTCATGAGGTTTTGTCACCTCCCCTGTTTCATATGCTCTTGGTAGTACCTCCTGTATTTGTTTAAACTTCCTCGTTATGGGTCTCCTGGGCTTAAAGACAAATTGATCAACCTGATCATCAAACTTGAGTTTTTTCGAGGCTTTGACTCTCTTAGCCTTGTCTTTTCCCGACTCTATCAAATCTGCTTGAACTAGTGGAGATTCTTCAATGTCAATGGCTTGCAATAAGTCATTTAAGTCTCCCTTTGAAACAGGGCTTTCTTCAATAATCACTGACTTGCCTTTTTCTTTAGCTACCTGGCTCCTAGTCCTTCTTCTTTGAACTCCTTCACCTGTGCTTGATTCATGTGCACCTTCTTTGACCTGAGCTTTCTCTTTAAGGGACTACTGGGGTGTATCCTGGATAGTTAGTGGCTTGGTGGATTCTCTTACTTGTTTCCTAGCCTTCAACTTTGGAAACCTCCTGGATCTAGTTTCTGCCTGATGACCAGTTGTTGTTGGAAGATCTTTTGTAGCTTGAGAACTGAGACCAGTCTCATTCTTGAAACCAGACATGAATATGAATGTGGGCCAGTCCCTACCTACTCTCTGGAGTTCATGCAGAACAATCAACTTAATTAAACCGTGGTGAAACAATGAAGTCTCACATGATTCTTTTCTTAGCTGCACCTTATCACACATTTTACTTAAGCTACAGAATAAGTAAAAAGGTAGATCAATGGATATCTTTCCTGTGAAATGTAGCAGAAGCTTGAAATGATATGAATACACCTTGCTATATCTGCCTTCACAGGTAAGGTACCTCTGTATATAGGTAAGCAGATTGGCATATGAGTCTTTGACATAATTTCTAGGCACACATTTTCTTAAATCTGAGTCAATGTATTCTAGCTTCAGAAACTCCTTGCAGGGAGTCATATCAAATTTGAAATTCTTAAACCAAGTTTCTTGTCCCCTTGGAATCTCAATAACTGTGGATATTACCTCTGGTGAGACTTGCAATTCGAGCATCCCAACCTTCGAATTCAGCCGTGTGAAATTCAAAGCAAATTCCTTGGTGGTTTGTGCATGACCTCCCTGTAGTTTCTCACAAAAATTCCAACATCCAACCTGCTTGAATGCATGCTCAAATTTTTTGTGTTTCAAGATAATGTCTACACCTTCAGGTTCATTTCTCAAACATCTGCCTGATCTGTGGTCTTTTCTTTCTGCCGATCCCTCCATGAAGGTTCAATGTAATGGAGGTTTGAAATGCTAGCGCTGCTCAAACTTCAATCTCTGCCTCGCTTGAATGGCTGCCTCGCTTGATAACAATGCATTCAAATTGAAAACTTGCAGACTTGTTCCTCATGCAATGAATACAATCATCATTAAGATTGTGAATACATGGCTTTCCTTGGAACTTGCAATCCATGTGTACCAATGTACCTAGCGGCTGTAATGATGGAGATAAGTGGTTGGACATGATATGTGGAGTGTATAAGCTGACAATGAATGATGCAACCATAACTGAACTTGACAGATTTGACAGTTAGGAAAGATTCGCTGCGGATTGCACGAGTCTCCGATTTTGTAGCGTAGTCAGTGTTAATTTTGAATTATGCGCTATGAAATCACCTAAAACATGTTGCGTTGCGAAACTACTAAAAGGATTTATGCACTGCGAAAACACTTCAAAATGATTACATGCGCTACGAAATCACCTAAAGAGCTTTGTGGCACATAGTAACTTTTGAACAAAACTGACACATGGCTATGAGAATGACCAGTGATGAATGAGAATGCATAGTTGACTCAAGACTCCTAAGACTCAGACTCTAAGGCAAACAAAAAACAAACTTAGACTAGCACCGACCTTTACCATCAAACTAATGTGAGAAAATTTGGCATTAGAATTCTTAAGTGATAACAGTGTGAATTGGGAGCTTGTCGCCTATAACCTTCTTTAAACATGAAACATGGAAAACTGGGTGCAATCGAGAAGTTGCAGGAAGCTCCAATTTGTATTCCTTAGTACCAATCTCTTGCAACACCTTGTACGGACCATAATACTTTGGTGATAATTTATTATCCTTCTTAGCTTGCTTGAGGGACATTTGCTTATATGGTTGTAGCCGTAGGAATACCCAATCACCTACATCAAAACTTCTTTCACTGTGATGTTGATCTGCCTGTTGTTTCATTCTATTCTATGCCAACACGAGGTTATCCTTTAAGAGTTGGAGGGCATGTTGTTGATTTTCGATGTGATGTTCCACTGCTTGAACCTTAGAATTTTCTCTTAAATATGATGTGATGGATGGTGGCTGATATCCATAAAGTTCCATAAATGGGGTCATTTTTGTTGCTGTATGGAAGGAAGTGTTATACCACCATTCAGCCATAGGCAACCATTTGACCCATTGTGTCTGTTTATCAGATACAAAGCAACGAAGATATCCTTCCAAACATTTGTTTACTATCTCAGTTTTCCCATCAGATTGAGGATGATAAGATGAGCTATGAGCTAACTGAGTACCAAGACAAGAAAATAATTTTATCCAAAAATTTCCAGTGAAAATGGGATCTCTGTCACTTACAATAATCTTTGGGTTTCCATGTAGCTTTTGAATTGTTTCCATAAATGCAGTAGAAATTGTACTAGCTTTAAATGGATGTGATAATGCACAAAAGTGTGCATACTTGGTAAGTCTGTCAACTACCACCATGATGACACTCTTTCCCTCAGACTTGGGTAAACCTGTGATAAAATCCATTGAAACCTCCTCCCAACGTTGGCTTGGAATGGATAAAGGTTGTAATAGACCCGATGTCTTAATTGTTTCAACTTTATTTTGTTGGCAAACCAAACATTCCGCCACAAACTTTTGAATATCTGATTTAAGGCCCTCCCAAAAAATTCCTTCTTAACCCTGTGGTAAGTTTTTAAAAATCCTGAGTGCCCTCCTAAGGGAGAAGTGTGCAATTCCATAAGAATCTTTTGTTTTAGCTGGGAATTCTTACAGAGGTATAAACGATCTTTGTACCATAACGAATCATTTTTCCAGCTAAATGTATCAGACGTATTGGAGTCTTGTTGTAACTTTCGAATAAGTGCCCACACTTCTTCGTCATTCTTCCATTCCTCCCTTGCTTCGTTTATCCAATTTGGTTGGATAATAGAAATAGCGCCACAACAATGCTTCCACATCCTCATCCTTTCTTGAAAGTGCATCTGCCACCACATTTTGCTTCCCTTTTTTGTAGATGATTTCAAAGTCATAACCCAACATCTTTGTGACCCAATTTTGTTGCTCTTTAGAGGATAATCTTTGTTCTAAAAAGTATTTAAGGTATCATGATCCGTTTTTACCTTGAAGTGTCTTCCCATTAGGTAGGGTCGCCATTTCTTAAGTGCATGGAGTATTGCCAACATTTCCTTCTCATAAATAGCTTTGTGTAAAAACTTTCCCTTGATTGGACGACTTTCGAAAGAAATGGGTCTTTCATCTTGCATTAAAACAACACCAATTCTATTTCCTGAAGCATCACATTCCACAATAAATGTTTTTGTGAACTCTGGTGTAGCTAAGACTGGTGCTTGGCACATTGCCTCTTTAAGATGCTCGAAGGCCTTTGTTTCTTCTGGAGTCCATGAAAATGCATATTTCTTCAATAATGTTGTTAGAGGTGTTGCTATTCTCCCATAATTCTTAACAAACTTGCGATAATACCCAGTCAACCCGAGAAATACTCGCAGATGCTTTATGGATGTGGGGATTTTCCATTCCTTAATGGCTTTAATTTTGCTAGGGTCTACCTTAACTCCTTCATGAGATACAATATGACCCAGATATTCCACCTCTTGTACTCCAAATATACATTTGGATCTTTTTGCATATAATTGTTTCTCCTCCAATAATTCTAGCACCCTGTCAACATGTTCAACATGATCCTTCCAAGACTTGCTATAGATTAGTATATCATCAAAAAATACTAACACAAATTTTCTAAGGAATGGTTTGAAAATGGAATTCATCAAACCTTGAAATGTTGAAGGTGCATTGGTAAGGCCAAAAGGCATGACAAAAAATTCATAATGACCCTCATGAGTTCTAAATGTTGTTTTCAGAATGTCTTCAGTCTTCATTCTAATTTGATGATATCCTGAACGAAGATCCAACTTGGTGAAGTAAATTGATCCATGCAATTCATCCAGTAATTCATCAATGACTGGAATGGGAAACTTATCTTTAATAGTGAGCTTGTTGAGCTCCCTATAATCTGGACACATGCGCCATGATCCATCCTTCTTGTGCACCAAAACTACTGGAGCAGAGAAAGAACTTTGACTTGGTTGAATTATACCAGCCTCTAGCATTTCTGCAACCATACATTCAATTTCACTCTTTTGGGAATAGGGATATCTGTACGGCCTGATGTTTGTAGGAACACTTCCTGGAATCAAATGAATAGCATGATCATGATCACGAATAGGTGGGAGACCTTTGGGAGTCTCAAATACCTTGGAATGATTGTCCAAGACTTTTTGGAGATCTGGAGAAATAGATGATTCCAATGTGGAAACATCTAGCGAACATAATTGTGCAATTACACCTATTTGTTCCTTTTTTAGAAGCTTTGTAATACTGTTAGAGCTGATTATCTTTCCCGGTTTCCCTGCAATACCCCTTAATTCAACTTCCTTTCCTTCCACAAAAAATTTCATGAAAAGTTCTTGAAAATTAAAAGCTATTGTACCCAAGGATTGTAGCCATTGGACTCCTAGTACAACATCAACACCTCCCATTGGAATGGAAAGCATTGGGCTAGTCAATACATATTCTCCCATGGATAGCTTGATATTATGGCACTTTCCAGAGCAATTTATTGTTCCTCCATTTGCAACCATCACTTGACACTCTGGTGCTGGATATAAGAAGCAATTCAATTCTTTTGCTACCTTACAATGAAAAATATTGTGGGTACTTCCTGAATCAATCAAAACTATTACCTTTTTCTTCTTGATTTGTCCTTCTATCTTGATGGTTTGAGGAGTGGTAATTCCTGCCAATGCATTACAAGATATGGTCGGATTCATTTCTTCTTTATCTAGGCTTTGTTCCTGGAGTATCCTCTTCTTTTGACCTTTCTTGCTCCTTTTCTTCTTCCTCTTCACAATCTATGTAGAATAATTTCTTCTTAGCACACTTATGACCTTTAGTGTATTTGCTATCACAACTGTAACAAAGCCCTTTTGCTCTTTTTTCTTCCAATTGTTGTGGTGTCAACCTTATAGGTTGTGGAAGACTAGGGGCAACAACACTTCCATCTTTATAGTTGTGAGTGGTATGCTTCCTGGTTGCCATAATTTTGCTTTCCATTTTTCTTGCTAACCTGAATGCCTTCTCTAATGAATTAGGTTCCCAAAGGCGAACATCATGTTGGATATTATCCTTTAAAGTCCCTATGAACACATCAATCCTATGCTCCTCTGGAATATTTTTTACCCTTATGTTCAATTTTTGGAACTCCTCAATGTGCTCCATTATTGAACCCTTTTGTTTGAGACTTATCAATTGGCTAAAAAAAGTGTTGCTTTTTGTATCCTCATAATGTGCTGTCAATTCTTCCGTAAAAATTGCCCAAGTGATAATTTGTTTACAAGAGCAAAGCCATTGTTACCATACAAACTGATTTGGTTCCAAATATAAAGTTGCAATACGTACCTTTTGTGTGTTTTGCACATTATTGAGATAGAAAAATTGCTCCATCTGTAATATCCATGTTGCGGGATCCTTGCCATCAAACTTCCTCATATCGATTTTTGGAATATGGTGGGTCTTCGATCCAACATTAGAGTCTATGCAATCATGATTAAAATTTCTTTTGTTCTCATCATGAGTTTCCTTTACTACCCTTTCACCATTAGTGACCATTTCTTGTAGCAACTTATTCATATTTATCTTCAATTCTTCCATCTTATCATCCATGCCATCAATTTTAGCGTCCATGCCATTCATCTTAGCTTCCATGCCATCCATCTTAGCTTCTACGCCTTTCTTTAAACAATGCATCTTAGCTTCTACACCTTTCTTTAAACCATCCATCTTAGCTTCTACATCTTTCCTTAAACCATCCATCTTAGACTCTGTTGCTTTTTGTGCAAGTGACACTTGTTGCACTTGGTCTCGTAATTTTGATATATCATGTTGCATTTCTTCCTATTTTTCATAAGTCATGCTAGAGATTTCAGTTTTCTTACTAGGTGTTTGCATTTTTTTCCTCGGGGCATCAATTGCCGATTCAAACTAATTTTTCAAACCAAGCTTATGCAAGAATTAAAAAAAAACTACACACCTTTTTTCACTTTGTAGAAGCTTGATATTTAATCTGATGTATCCCTGCAATTTCAGATCATCCAGTTTTGAACTTGCGACCTATAGTAGCCCTGTGTGTCCTCTTTCCAATGCCACCAGTCTGATCCAAGTTGGATTCTCCAAGGAAGAGTTATGCACAATCTCCCAAGATGACCTGATTATAGACTAGTTCAGTAGAGCGAACTTGTATGACATGCCACGAGTCACTGTTTCGGCCTTTGGATCTAAAAAAGATATACAAGCAACTACAGTCCGTCCTCTTTCTGTACCTTCTTATGAAATTTCAATTTGATGCTCAGAGAGAAAGTTATCACGATTTTCCCCAGGTCACCTGTTTGGAATGTAATTCAGGAGTCTGCAAAAAGACCAACTTCCTCAGATCATATCTCCGCAAATATAGCGTGAAAAGCTCTGAAATTCAGACCCGAGATTCAGAATGATTTCTTATCAAATGGGTTTTTTTTAGCTTCTGAAACATCGCATAAAAAAAGTTATAGAGAAAATGCCACAATGACCTGTTTGGAGCAGCGAAACCCTAGAATCTAAAGCTCCGATACCAAATGTTATGAAACCAGCTCACAAAAAGATAGAAAAGAGAGATCCACGCCTTAGAATTCAGCCTCTTTGAGGGGGCAACCTCCTTTACATTACATAAATGAGCAATTCTTGGATGATTCAATTGACAAAACCTCCTTTCTATATATAGGAGTCTAAGGAGTCACAATATAACCCAGCCGACCTAACAATAATAATATAAAGCCACAAAAATAACAATAGAGGGATTCTATGGGGCACAGTACTAACAATATGGGGCCAATAGGGGCACAACAATATTAATAAGGGATACAACTACAATAGTAATGGGGTAATCACTAGTATTATAGGGACCCAACAGATCTCTTTTAATTTCCATGCCTAAAATATAATTTGCAGCACCAAGAACTTTCATGTTGAATTTGGAGGAAAAATGGATCTTAAAATCCTGGATAATTTCTTTGTCATTTCCAACCAGCAACATATCATCCACATACAAGACCAGATAAATAACACGGTCACCAATTAATTTAAAATAAACACAGTGATCTGCTTTGCTTCTGGTGAAGCCAAGTCCACGTATAAATGTATCAAATTTCTGTTACCACATCCTTGGTGATTGTTTTAACCCATACAAAGACTTCTTTAACTTGCATACCAGTTCTTTCTTACCCTTCACCGCAAAACCTTCAGGTTACTTCATGTAGATCTCCTCTTCCAGATCCCTGTGAAGAAATGTTGTCTTCACATCCATCTGTTCTACCTCAAAATCAAAAGCAGCAGCAACAGATAAAACTAATATAATAGAAGCTACCTTGGGAACAAGAGAAAAAATATTACCAAAATAAATTCCCGACACTTGGGAATAACATTTTGCTACCGACCGAGCTTTGTATTTCTCCACCTTTCCTTCTGCATTTGTCTTCTTCTTGAACAACCATTTGCTGCCAATGGGTTTCCTTCCAGCCGACAACTCCACCAGATCCCAAGCCTCATTTTTTTGCAAAGATTTCATTTCACCAACCATGGCCTCTTTCCAGAGTTTTCCATCCTCTAAATCTACTGCTTCCTTCATAGTTCTAGGATCACCATCAGTAATAGATAAAGAAAAATTTGAACAGAAAGTAGATGGACTATACCTTTCTGGTTGCCTTCTTTCTCGAACTGATCTTCTCACACCCGAAGTTTGTGGCTCTTCATCTTCTGATTCCTCCTTTGTTGTAGAGTCTGATTCTTCCTCCTTTAGCTCAAACTCTATCTTCTCAGGTTCCTTTGGTTGGACTTCATGTTTAATAACATCTTTCACCTCTTTGAACACCACATCTCGGCTGTACACAATCTTCCTTGTTATTGGGTTCCAAAGTTTATAACCCTTTAAACCATCCTTATACCCAATAAAGATGCACTTTTCAGATTTACTATCCAAGTTGGTTCATTTCTCCTTTGGAACATGTACATATGCATCACATCCAAATACCCTCAGATGTGAAAGAGAAGGTTTCTTACTAGTCCACACCTCTTGTGGAGTCTTATCTTTCAATGCTGATGAAGGTGATTTGTTGACCAGGTAACATGCAGTCTCCATTACCTCTGCCCAGAATTCTTATCCTAACCCGACACCATTGAGCATGCTTCTTGCCCTTTCCATCAACATCTTATTCATTCTTTCTGAAACTCCATTTTGTTGAGGTGTATATGGAGTAGTCTTCTGTCGTGCTATATCACATTTCTTACATAATTCTTCAAATTCCTTACTGCAAAACTCTCCACCGTTATCTGTCCTTAGCACCTTTATCTTCTTCTCTGTCTATTTTTCCACCAGAGCCTTAAATTCTTTAAACCTATCAAAGACTTTAGATTTCTTATTAAGGAAATATATCCATGTATTCCTTGAGAAGTCATCTATAAATGATACATAGTACACAAACTTACCCAGTGATGGAACCTTCACAGGTCCAAACACATCACTGTGCACAAGCTGTAATATTTGTTTCACCCGCTTACCACCAGAGGGGAAACTCGCCTGATTCTGCTTCCCATATACACAATTTTCACAGAAATCAAAATCTAGAGATCTATTACTCATACCTTTACCATGAAGTATTCGAAGGCCCTTCTCTCCAATATGTCTAAGCCTTTGATGCAACAACATGGTCTTCTCTCCGGAGACCACTAGATTTTCTGCTCTACTTTCAGGAACCATGAAACTATTGCACCCATCAACAACAATGCTACCTTGAAGCTTGTATGGAGTTCCAATCCGAACTCCCCGCATCAATACCAGTGCTCCCCGAACCATCTTGCACGTATCCTTCTCGAACGCTATTTTTACACCTGCATCATCCAGCTTTCTTACAGAGATTAGATTTCTGGCTAATGCAGGAATATGCAAAACACCCGGAAGTGTTCTAACCCTTCCACCTTGCAACTTCAACTTTAATTTTCCACGACCAACAATTCTAGCCTTCCTGTCATCCCCCAAGAAGACATCACCACCATCATATTTCTAATACTCGCAGAATTACTCTCTATGGGGAGTGAAGTGAAAGGATGCACCTGAGTCAATCAACCATGCCTCATGATCTACACGTGTACTTAAAGAAGCCAAGTACACATCCCCATCTTCATCTGAGGTGGTTTTTGCCTTTGCAGAAGGAGCATCATCAGATCCCTTTCCTTTGTCAGGAGCTTTAGATTTACAGTCTCTTTTGTAGTGCCCTTCCTTTCTGCATTTCCAGCACACCACCTTTACAGGTTTTCCTGGAGATTTAGATCTCCCTCTAGATTTAGACCTCCCACTCAATGATTTATTTTTGTTTCTATTTTGGGACCGTCCTTGTACAAACAAGGCATAACCATTCTGTCTCTCCATATTTTTCCGTCTCATTTCCTCCGTTAGCAAGGATGAGACTATTTCATCAAATTGCAAGACAATTGCATTGCTACCTATTGCAATAACCAGACTATCCCACAAATCTGGTAGAGAACACAACAAACTGATGCACTTGTCTTCATCTAAAATTTTGACATCAATAGATGATAACTAACTTACCACAGTATTAAATGCATTCAGCTCTGTCATCGAGTTTCCATCTTTCATCCTCAGGTTATACAACTTTTTTCATAGGAACAGTTTATTCACCAGAGACTTAGATTGGTACAAAGTCCCTAACTTGTCCCACAAAGCCTTTGCTGTAGATTCCCCTGATACATTCAGCAATACTAAATCTGAGACACACAATCGTATTGTGCTCTTAGCCTTCTGATCCAACTTCTTCCATTCTTCATCAGACACGCCCGTTGGTTTAGTACCTAGATCTACCGCGATCCATTGATCTTTATCCACCAATAGATCCTCCATCTTGAGTTTCCATAACTCAAAACTCTGACCATTAAATTTCTCGATCTCTATCTTTCCACTGCTCGCCATCTTCTTTCACCACCAGAATCAATCCTACAGATCTCCCACTAAACAGGGTCTACCACAAGCCCGAGCAAAACCCCTCAGCAACAAAGGTGTCAGGCGGAAAGAGTCGTTAGTGCGGACACAACCGACCTTCCTAGAAAGCCTAAGACTCTCTAATGACAAACAAGACAAATAAGAGCAATCCTTCCCTAAATATGCTTTTACAATATGAGAAATCAAGTGTTTAGATCCTACCTGTAATCCAATGCTATTGTAGTAGTCCAGCTTCGTTGATCCGGATGAGCTCCTCCTTCACTTCGAAACCTACATTCACCAACAATCAAACGATTAAATAGCACCTGAATATCACATAAAATAAAACATATTTAACATGTAGACCAAGGAGTACATGAAACAACTCATTAATAACAAATTGTTGAGAAGAATGGACTAATTTGTATTAAAAGGTAACAAAAGGAACCATTACAACCTGAGCCTTGGTGTTGTGCAAGCTCCTCCCAGGGTCTATAAGAGTTCTCCCTTACTCTGATCAGCTCACCCACCTCCCAATGGAAACAAGTAAAGATGGTAATCTCTCCTCACAAGCTTCTACAAGGAAGTCCTAATTCCAGCAGCATCTACCCTTAGGAATGTTCAGCTTTCAACCTCCCCTCCCTTTGGCCCAATGCCTGTATTTATAGTGCTCTAGAGGAAGTTATTCAGGTCCACCATCAATGGGATAAGTCCCTCTTTGGATGGGATAGCTCCCCTATTGATGGGATAAGTTCCTCTTTGGTAGGGATACATGAACCATCTGGAGGCGCTTCATACACGTCAAACATACTTCTAGAAGCCTCTAGAAATGACCACAAGTAACTTTTTTGGAGTGAAACTTGCGCCTTTTGACCTTTACAGGAGTACGCACCCATCCCTTTACATACAGAGCGTACAAGTACGTAGGTATTGTGAACTTGGGTTGCGTACCCGCAGGTAAGGCTAAGAGAAACTACGTACCAGAGATAATTGACTTTAAATGACTTTTCTCTCTTTCTTGAAGTTTGACATGGAAAGCAGAGGCATGAGACTTGCCAAGGAGGATAGTATGACAGTGGATGGAGTCATACTAACTGCAAATAGCCATGGTGACATTTTTTAGTGTAACAGATTGCCCCCTAAAGTGCGAAGCCTGTAGTAGATTAGGGTTTTTATGATCTAGGAAGGGTGAAGTACTTTATCATTTCAAGGAGTATCTTGCAGAGGACCCGGTCAGAACCTGCAAATATTCAACACAAAATACATATATAAGATGATATCATCGCTGAGGTAGGCATTCCCATACTCAGATTGAAAACTTTAACTAACAATCTAACTACTGCTCTGATACAAGAATGATTTCGCAGTACATCACAATCATAGACTTTTGTAGACACAGTATGGACGCAGCCATCTGTTTATGATTAGTCTACTGTATAATGAATACAAAACTCCTCACAGCCTGGATGGTGGAAACTAGATCCAGGGTCTTCATTTCTACCTCCCGAATTGGTACGATTCTATCCATGCGAATAAATGAGTTGATGTCGAGCATGGTAGAAACCACTTGATTACCAGTCAATGATGTAAACCGTTAACAAGTGTGAGAGAGACCACTAGTGATGTCAATGGTTCTCAAAGCACCCAGTACAATCCATGAAATGTGAATGAATGAGTTGATGTCGAACATGTCACGGAATCCTTTGATCGAAAGTTAATGATGTAAACTGTCGTCAAAGGCGAGAAACCTGCCATTGATGCATGCAGCCTTCAAGGTACTGACGATTTCTAAGTCATCTTTCTAGATAATGTGCTGATGTCGATAGAAAGCGACTCGTTGCAGGCAAGCCCACAACACGAAATCATTGTTCAAGTTGAAGAAATGTTGCTGTAAGGATTGACTCAGGGATGGTCAAATGGATGACAAGTATTTTGCATATGAATGGTTTATTTGCAGAGACCTCTTGAACACATAACGACACGACAGATGGTTTGGTGACGATTGACCCAAAGTTAATACCTGGAAACGGTTGAAGACTTTCAAAGTGGTTTGATCAACTTTTAAGGCAAAGGATTTCCCAACCCAGGTGAACGGAAAGTGTCGTGTTCAAGAGCGGTGATAAGGTTCTTCTGTAACAAAGGATGACAAATCGGTTCATTCTTCTCTCTTTTCCCCCACCATTTCTGGCAAGTACCTCTTTATTTTTTACAAGCTTGAGGAGGATAACATATGCTTGATTATAAGCTCATCCTTCGGATGAGTCCAACTTAGTTTAGATTCGGAACCTAAGAAGGAGTGGTCCGTTCCTGTTTGTAATTGAACAGGTCCTGTACTGTGAAATTTTAACGAGTCCAGTATAGGAGAAACTCGGCGTTTTTCATTTTTAGAGAGTCTGAAAAAACTAAAGAAGACTCCAAGGTGAACTTTTTCGTGAATTTGTGTCTCCCAAGCCCGAAAAAGTATAAAATAATACCTGAGAGAACCGCTTGATCTAGCGACCAAGGAGTACTTTCATGATTAGTGTCTCTGACCTGAAAAGTAAAAAGCGATCAAGGACACGTCGTTTTATTTCCGTATCGAGTTTGAAACGACAAAAACCCGGCAATCTTTTCTTGTTTTTACGGTCAGAAAAGAGCTATAAGGGGACCATCTTTTAATTCCGTTTTAACGAGTTTAAAAGAAAAACTCGGCAATCTTTTCATATTTTGAGAGTCTGAAAAGGGCTTAAAAGAGAACTCCAAGGTTTCACTTTTTCGTAAGTTTTAACGAGTTCGAAAAAGGGATAAAAATGTACTCATGGTTTTCACTTTTTCGTAAGTTTTAACGAGTTCGAAAAAGGGATAAAAATGTACTGATATGGCCGACTTTCAATTTAATTTACGAGCAGGAAAAGACGGAAAGAACTCGGCATTTTCATTTGTTTTACAAGAATGAAAGATAGCAAAATAATCTCGAGATTTTCATGAGTTTAACGAGTCTTGAAAATAACTGAAATTGACTCGAAATAGGTTTCATTTTTACAAAAGCTTGAAACAGGAAAAGAACTATGCTCGGATTCGGTTTCATGTTTACGCAAGCTTGAAACGAAAAACTATGCTTGATTACAAACTCGCATGCCCCCAGCATAATGATGCAAATCAAGGTACATGCCCCCCAAGCTTCATTGCATTCAATGAGGTAGATGGAATGAAGCTTTACTTTCAAGATCTTGGAAAGACTTGGGGGAGTTGTTTCATTTTTTAGTGAGGTTGACACAGGAAAAGAACTATCCTCAAAACCCTTGTTTCTTTTTTTAAACGAGCTTGACACAAGATAAGGAACTATGCTCATAACTACTCTCTACAGTCTACCTAACAAAAAATTTACTC
This sequence comes from Pinus tabuliformis, assembly GCA_031772625.1. NCBI lineage: Eukaryota > Viridiplantae > Streptophyta > Pinopsida > Pinales > Pinaceae > Pinus > Pinus tabuliformis. The sequence goes on along the minus strand of CM062811.1, from coordinate 1,281,578,582 downwards.
TAAAAACCTTGATTCATTTTTTAACGAGCTTGACACAAGACAAGGAATTATGCTCTAAAATCCTTGATTCATTTTTTAATGAGCTTGACACAAGACAAGGAACTATGCTCATAAAATCCTTGATTCATTTTTTAATGAGCTTGACACAAGACAAGGAACTATGCTCATGACTACACTCTACAATCTACCTACTTAATCTATCCTTGTTTCATTTTTTAACGAGCTTGACACAAGACAAGGAACTATCCTCAAAAAGTTCGCATGCCCCCAGTATAATGATGCAAAGCGAGGTACATGCCCCCCAGGCTTCATTGCATTCAACCAGATGGATGGAATGAAGGTTTACTTTCAATATTTAACTTGAAAAGGGAGTTGTTTCATTTTTACAGAGGTTGACACAAGAAAAGAACTATCCTCATACCTGATTCATTTTTTAACGAGGTTGACTCAGTAACAGGAACTATCCTCAAAACCTTACTTTCTACAATCTACCTACATATCCTAAAATCTACCTGATTCATTTTTTAATGAGGTTGACTCAGTAAAAGAACTATCCTCATGCTAGCCTATTTCATTTTTTAACGAGGTTGATACAGGAAAAAACTATCCTCGTTCACACTGATTCATTTTTTAACGAGGTTGACACAGTAAAAGGAACTTTCCTCACAACCTCCTATTTCATTTTTTAACGAGGTTGATACAGGAAAAAACTATCCTCGTTCCTTGTTTCATTTTTTAACGAGGTTGATACAAGAAAAAACTATCCTTGCTCCTTGTTTCATTTTTTAATGAGGTTGATACAAGAAAAAACTATCCTCGCTACTCACTGATCATGGCTTCCAACTGGAAGAAAGACATGTCAATGGACACACCTTGATCATGGCTTCCAAGAGGTCTTCATCAGAAGTGTCACACGGAATTGGTCAAGGGTGCGGACACGACTGACCTTCCTAGAAGTCTAAGACGTTCTAATGACAAACAAGACAAAATGGAGTGATCTTTCTCTAAATACACCTTTTACAACATGAAAACTACAAGTGTTTAGGCTTACCTTATTCCAAAACGCTGTTGTTGAAGTCCGTTCTTGACGATCCGGATGAGCTCCTCCTTCAAGTCAATTCCTGCAACCACAAACAATCAAACAATTACCAAGCACTTGCATTTCATATAATAAAACATATATTCAACATGCAGACCAAGGAACACATGAAATAACTCATTAACACAAGCTATTGAGAAAAATAAACCAGTTTGTATTAATAACGAAACAAAGAAACTCTTACAACCTGGCCTTGGTGTTGTGCAAGTTCCTCCCAGGGTCCATCAAGGGTTTTCCTCTACTTTGACAAAGCTCACCCTCTTCCAAGTAGAATCAAGTAAAGACAATCTCTCCTCACAAAGGCTCTAATGGAAGACCTAAATCCTGCAGCATTTACCCAAAGAAAATGTATAGCTTCAACCTCTCCTCCCTCTGGCTCAATGTCTTTATTTATAGTGCTGTAAAGAGGTTATTTAGGTCCACTATCAATGGGATCATCCCCCTCTTTGGGTGGGATAGCTCCCTTATTGATGGGATAAGTTCCCCCTTAATAGAGATACATGAACCAACTGGAGGCGCATCCATTTCATCAAACCGACCTCTAGAATGTTCTAGAAGTAACCACAAGTAACTTTTTCAAGATAAAACTCGCGCATTTTGCCTTTTACAGAGGGACGCACCTGTCCCTTAACATACAGAGCGTCCATGGACGCAGATTTTGTGAACATGGTCAGCGTCCCCGCAGGTAAGGCTAGAGAGAACCTGCGACCCCAGAGATAAACATAGTTTTTACAAGACTTTCTCTCTTCTTTGAGTTTGAGATGGATAACAGAGGCATGAGACTTGCCTAAGAGGGTAGCATGACTGTTGATTTGAGCCATACTAACTGTAAGTAGTCAAGGTGACATTTTTTAGTGTAACAGATTGCCCCCTAAAGTGCGAAGCCTGGAATAGAGTAGGGTTTTGTAATTCTAGGAAGGGTGAAGCGCTTTATCATTTCAAGGATTGTCTTGTGGATGGCCTGGTTGGAACCTGCAATTTTCAACACAAAATACATGGATAAGATTATATCATCACTGAGGTAGGCATTCCCATACTCAGATTCAAAACTTTAACTAATGGACTAACTATTCTGATACAGGAATGATCTTGCAGTACATCATTTTTATAGACTTTTGTAGACACAGTATGGACGCAGCCATCTGTTTATGATTAGTCTACATAGATAATGAATACAAAACTCCTCGCAGCCTGGATGGTAGAAACTAGATCCAGGGTCTTCACTTCTACTTCCCGAATTGGTACGATTCTAGCCATGTGATTAAATGATTCGATGTCGAACATGTTAGAAACCACTTGATTACCAGTCGATGATGCAAACTGTTAACAAGCGTGAGAGAAACCACCAGTAATGTCAATGGTTCTCAAAGTACCAAGCACAACCCGTGAAATGTGAATAGATGTTTTGATGTCGAACACTTCACGGAATCCTTTGATCGAAAGTCAATGATGTAAACTGACGTCAAAGGCGAGAAACCTGCCATTGATGCATGCAGACTTCAAGGTACTGTCGATTCCTAAGTCATCTTTCTAGATAATGTGTCGATGTCGATAGAAAGCGACCCGTTGCAGGCAAGCCCACAACACGAAATCATTGTTCAAGTTGAAGAAATGTTGCTGTAAGGACTGACTCAGGGATGGTCAAATGGATGACAAGTATTTTGCAGATGAAAGTTTTTCTTGCAGACCTCTTGAACACATAACGACACAACAGATGGCTTGGTGACGAATAACTCAAAGTTAATCCCCGGAACCCGGTTAAAGACTTTCAAAGTGATTTGGTCAACTGTGAGGTAAAGATTTCCCAACCCAGGTGAATAAAAAGTGTCGTGTTCAAGAGCGGTAATAAAGTTTCTTCTGAGACAAAAGGTGACAAATAGGTTCATTCTTCTCTCTTTTCCCCCACCATTTCTGGCAAGTACCTCTTTATTTTTAACAAGCTTGAGGAGGATAACATATGCTTGATTATAAGCTCATCCTTCGGACGAGTCCAACCTAGTTTAAATTCGAACCCTAGGAAGGAGTGGTTCGTTCCTGTTTGTAATTGAACAGGTCCTCTACTGTAAAAGTTTAACGAGCCCAGTATAGGAGAAACTCGGCGTTTTTCAATTTTAGAGAGTCTGAAAAAACTAAAGGAGACTCCACGTTGAACTTTTTCGTATATTTGTGTCCCTCAAGCCCGAAAAAGTATAAAATAATACCTGGGGGAACCGCTTGATCTTGCGACCAAGGAGTACTTTCATAATAGTGTCGTCAACCTGAAAAGTAAAAAGCGATCAAGGACACGTCGTTTTATTTCCTTATCGAGTTTGAAACGACAAAAACCCGGCAATCTTTTCCTGATTTTACGGTCAGAAAAGAGCTAAAAGGGGACCGTCTTTTAATTCCGTTTTAACGAGTGAAAAAGAAACACTCGGCGATCTTTTCATGTTTTAGGAGTCAGAAAAGGGCTTAAAAGATGACTCTGATATTTTTGTTTGTGAAAAAATTACAATTTCCCTCGAAATCCCTTTGTCCTGCACAAAAGCAACACATTACTCATACCTGTTTAAAATAGGCAAAAATACATTCAAAAACATCTTTTCATGGTAAAAAATGAACTAATTCATCCAAAAAACCTATAAAAAGACCTTTTACCATGTCATTTTTACCGTTTCACTGTTGAGGTTGAAAAAGGAGCTTTTGACAAGAAACTTCCCGTGGTCGCTGCGGAAAATCTGACCGTCGGAATCGAACGCCGTCTCATCCAGGTATTTTACACATCCTACTCTGCATTTCTATCCGTTTAGAATCAATTTTTAGGTTTTAGTTTCATTTTTTGGGGGGGTTTTGGTTTTGGAATGCGCCTCTCGGCGGACGCAGGTGCCCTTCGGGTGACCTGCGTCCCCCGACTTTTTCTCATACGGGAAAACGGTCGGAAGACGCAGCCCGCCTTCAGGCCAGCTGCGTCCGGGCGCCCTGTGCTACAAAGCCGGGGTGCGTCCTCCGAGAAACGCGCATTTCAAAACCCCAACTCTCTCAAAAAACCACCAAAAATTCCCAAATCAATTTCTAATTGCTATTTTTGATATGCAGGGCATTAATCATGTTAGACTGGAGAGAAAGAGAGCATGTAGAGGAAGATGAAGCTGCAATAAATCATCAACCTTCCCTGGATGCCCTAAGAGCATGCGGATTATACAAATATTGGACCATACCGGGCATGAGGGGCCAGGTAAGATTCTTGGAATGGCTGGTTGAGCGATGGAACGTTCAAGAACAATGCTTTTACATAGGAGGGCACCAGCTCGAGATAGAGCCCTCGGATGTATACTTTCTCACTGGCTTGCCAAACAGAGGTGAGCAACTCAGTCTTGCGGGGACTAGGCCGGGTGGCCAATCCCTTGATAGTCTCCGCGAGGATTGGTGCACACGTGGGGCTCACCATTCAAAAGGCATAGAGATAAAACACATCACTCTACCGGAACTCAAAGTCATAGCGTTCACGGTTACCAGAATTTGCGGCGCGGCCGCTTTACACATTGCTTCCGGATCCCAAATGCGGATGGCAATTGACTGTTACCAAGGCACCATTTTCAACTGGTGTGAAGCTGTGTCGGCTCATATGAAGAGCCAACTGACCAAGGCAAAGAACGGACGACTAAAGACTTTTGGATATGGGCCTATAGTCGTGAGCTTTGCCTTGGAGAGAGTTCCAATGCTGATCCCTCAGCAACTCACTGTTGATATCTTGGGTCCTCGGCAGCCAAAGCTGATACGATGGGTTGCGGTGATGGCCCGGCATCCTGACGAGGGTGCGACAGTGGTTCGATTCTCAGATAGTTATTTTGACTGGTTAGAGGGCCAGCTTTTTGTGATACAGGACTTTCCGTATGCCGGAATGGATTTCAGAGGTGATCCGGACATGGTTCTTCCACAGGGAGAACAATGGGACGACAGAGGTACTTTTATTTTCACAAGTTTTCTAGTTATGTATTTTTTGTATTTTTTATATATATCGTCTCAAAACTAATAGTAAAACTTTTTCAAAATGCAGATGTTGGTCCACAGCGTCCAGCCAACCTCCGGCCTTATGATAGACTACATCCAGCTGCACCGGTACCGGCCCCACAGGACGCGGCTGCAGAAGTACTAGCTGAGTTGGAGCATGATCTAGAGCGTCTCACGGCAGATATACCTGAGACTACTATGGACGACATTCCTATCAGGCTTCAGCGCTTTGTAGTCGCGGTCCCTGGACCGTTTAGGAGATTTTTGCGTAAGGTAGCCCGCGCAGTGGTGTCGTACAGAGAGCACCACCAGTGATTGACTAGTCACTTTTGTAGTCACATGTGACATTTTGACTTTTTGTACTATCATTTTGCCGATCATAAGGTGTTTTAAACCTATGATCGAAGACGATGTATATATTTTTTGACACACTTCTATCTATATATATCACTATTACCGGCTTATCTTGTTTAACATGTATGATGAAATGTTTTTAAATTTACTTGCATGATTATTATAAATGTCTGTCCAACACTCGAGAAGCAATTGCATCTGCTAATGTATTCAAAGACCTTGGAATATGTTGATATTCAATGTAATCAAATTCACGTTCCAAGAGACGCACTCTCAAAAACAACCTTAATAACACAGGATTTCTAATGGCATAAACTCTATTAAGCTGTAATACAACAAGTTCAGAATCTAACCTCACTATCAAACGTCGAATTCCAAATGAAATAGATTCGGATAATAATTCAACCACTGCACTGTATTCTGCAATGTTATTCGTTGTTTGACCGAGGCTTACCCCATGCATAGAAACTAACTCGTCAGAGGGCGAATAGATAACCCAAGCTGCGGAAGAGATATTCCGTGTATTACGACAAGCACCATCAGCAAATCCAATGTATGTTTGGAGAGGCGTCGACATCTACAATATCAAGAGTAAAACCAAGATAAGCCAGAATAATGACGAAAAACCACACTCGCTAAGCTAAGCACACTGACTAAACTAACACACTTGCTAGCTAGAAAGGAAATCTAACCTATCTAAAAATTTCTCCATACCCATCATTTTAAGCATAATACCTCTTTAGGTAAAGTCCATTTCTGGGTTTACCCAAAGAGTCCCCATCAAAATCAACTAACTCATAAGCCCCTTTTGCTAGCTTTCGCTTTACAATGTAGGGCCCATGCCACATGGGAACGAATTTTCCGGCACCTAGCTTATCGTTAGCTTGATCATATAATAGTACTAGGTCTCCTTCCGAAAAACTTCGAGGGGTTACATTTTTATCGTACTGAGCTTTCATTCGTTTCGCGTGAGTCTCGATAGCTAAAGTAGCGTCACGTCGAGTCTCATCTAATTTAGCCAAGTATAATAACCGTTTCTCCTCTTCGGAAGTAGCTGGAAGTAATTCGACAGCCATTTGAAGTGATGGGATTTCGCATTCAATAGGTAACACAGCTTCTAAGCCATAAACTAGCTGGAAAGGGGTGAAACCTGTTGAATTTTTCACTGAAGTTCGATATGCCCATAGCGCCGAAAATAACATGTTATGCCAATTCGTTCGATGGATACCAATGATCCGTCGAATCATGATGACTAGAACTTTGTTGATTGACTCAACCAAACCGTTGGCTTGCGGATAATAAGGAGTAGAGCTATCGTGGCGCAAACCAAGCTGGCTTGTAAGCTCAGTCATCATGACGTTTCGAAAATGGCTCCCATGGTCAGTAATGATTGCTTGTGGGACACCAAACCTAGTTATGATATGATTGAATACGAAAACTGCAGCTGTCTTGCCGCTTGCGTCGAATGTAGGCATCGCCTCGGCCCATTTTGTAAAATAATCAACCGCGAGGATGATATACGCATGCCCCCGGCCGAGTGAGGGTTACAAGTAATAAAGTCAATGCCCCATTTGGCGAATGGACCAGCGGCAATTATAGGGTGGAGAGGAGCAGGTGGAGCGCGCATCTTTCGATCAAACACTTGACAGTTGTGGCATGTTCTGACGGCAAGGATACAATCTTTAAACATAGACGGCCAGAAATAGCCAGCGCGCAACACCTTCTGAGCTGTGGCATACCCAGACATATGACCGCCACATGCTCCAGAGTGACAATCATTCAAAACTCTCTCAGCCTCTTCGTGAGTTAAACAACGTCGAAAAACTAAGTCTGCCCCCCGGCGATAAAGTGTATCTCCAATAATTCTGTATTGCTGGGATCGAAACCGAATTTTTCGACGGTCTTCCTTGGAAGCTTCAGGCCGAAAGGTTTGGGTTTGGAGATAGATGATTATATCCCCATACCACGGATCTAAAGTGCTAATAAGAAACAAAGATTCGTCCGCAATGGACTCCTCTGCCACAGTCTCTGTGTCAGCACTCGGGAAATCACACATCAATTCCGCAAAAACTAAAGATTTCTTAGACTTGGACTTCTCGAACTCCAAGTCAAACTCTTGTTGTTTTGTCAAAATATAAATCATAGGGTTGCAATCCGAAATAACCGTAGTTTTGCGAAGAAGAATGTAGTGACGAAAACGCTGGACAGCTTGAACGGCTGCCAGGGCCAATTTCTCCACATGCGAATATTTTAACTCAGTGGGATTTAAGGTTCTACTAAGATAATATATCACATGCTCTGCTTTGAATTCATCTTCTTGAACTAACACCATTCCAATGGTGGAATGCGAAGCTGCGAGGTATAAGAAGTAGTCCTGGTTGTAGTTGGGAGGATGCAATAACGGTGCATGGGTCAACGCGTGTTTTAATGCATCAAAAGATTGTTGGGCAATCTCGTCCCAAAAGAATTGTGCGTTCTGTTTCAACAACCGTGTAAAACCTTTAGTGACCTCGGCGTAGTTTGGGATGAATCGGCGTAAAAAGTTCGCTTTCCCTTGCAAACTTTGGAGTTGGCGCAAACTCGAAGGAGGAGGCAATTTGATGATAGCCTCGACTTTCGAGGGATCGACGCGAATGCCGGCTTTTGAAACAACAAATCCCAGCAATCGACCTGTTTCTATACAGAAAACACACTTGTGGGGATTCAACCGAATTCGATAATGCCTACACCTCATAAAGATTGCTCGTAGGTGGACAAGGTGATCAGCTCGATGTAAAGAATGAGCAGGCAAATCATCGAGATAGGGTTGCACAATGTGCTTGATGTCATGAAATGCATAAGACATCGCCCGTTGAAAAGTAGCGCCGGCATTCTTAAGCCCAAAAGGTAATTTGCAATAAGCAAATGTCCCCCATGGACAAATGAATGCCGTTTTTGGTTGGTCGGCAGGTAGAATATTGATTTGATTATAGCCTGAGAAACCATCCATGAAGGAAAACATCTCACTTCCGGCACAATCATCAATAATTTGATCGATATAAGGCGTAGGATAGTTGTCTTTTGGACAAGCTCGATTGATATCCCTATAGTCGATACAGATTCTTATTGTTCCTTGTTTTTTATTGACGGGAACAATATTCGATACCCAATCCGTTAACGGGATCGGATAAATGAAACCTGCTTTCAACAGCTTTTCGACTTCTGCTTTAATCGCAGCCGCTTTTCGAGGGTGAATCTGACGCAACCGTTGCCGAATGGGTTTAGCATCCGGGTAGGTTTTGATTTCATGAACAACAATGGCAGGATCAATTCCCGGCATTTCCTCGTAAGACCAGGCAAACACGTCGCGGAATTCTTGGAATAGGGCCTTGTAAGTTTGGATTTCTTCTTCAGTACATGCGGCACCTATATGAATGTTCTCCTCGATTCCGGGCTTCACTGAAATATCAATGGGAATAGTACGAGAAATATTCCCTAAATTCAGCTCTGAATCAGAATGTTTCGTTGGATCCTGAGCGTCTTTGACATATTCAGCGGTAAAGATAGATGAAAAATCATTTTCAAATGCATCGCCCTTAGGTAAAAACGAAGATCTGTGATGGAGATCTTCCCATGGTAGATCATCTACACTTAGGATTTCGCGAAGTTGTTCGTCAGATGACACTTCTTCGGGAAACGTTATCCGTTCTAAGGGTGAGGTGAAAAGTGACTCTTCACTGACCACATTCATTTGGTCGGTTTCGGTTGAATGAAAGTCGGTAAAAGACATAAGAGCTTCATAAGCAATCTCATACGGACTCAACGGCATAACATCACCGAGTGAGTCTAGCTCAGAGTCAGATGGAACATACCAAGGATCATCATAAATAATGTTTTCTGACGTGATCATATGAATTGTTGCAAACGAAGGGTCTGCATTGAGTGGAGGGAGAGGAAAAGTTCCCAGTAAACCGGAATCCTTAACTAAACCTACACCAATGTCCCTATAAGGGATTGTCGTTTTACCAACATGCTGGATACTTTCTGAAGAGGTTGGGTCGGATGAAAAGTATGTCAGCTGATCAATAGTCACGATCTTACCGTTATGTGGAAACTTAATGACTCTGAAGACCGATGAAACGACCGCTGTCATAGCATATGACCAACTTCGACCCAAAAGAAGGTTGTAGTCTAGAGGGGCATCAACCACTTCCACATCCAGACTAACGGTTTTACCTTCGACCCCTATAGGCAATTCTTGTAGAATACCAAACGGACGGAACCCACGGCCATCAAAGGCCTTAAGGATGGTGGGGGATTGGTTCAACGAAGGAGAACCAAGCGATCTCCAACATTGAATCGACATAATACACGTAGAAGCTCCCTCATCAATCACAGTCCGATGAATAGGCCTGTTTTTGACTATCACTGGAATTTGGAAAGCCATTTGATGGGGGAGACGCGGTGTACTATTTTCTAGATCAAAGATCATTAGGTTCGGGTCCTGAACATCGACAGCTCCGATAGCCGACAAAAGCAATTTTCGTTGCGCTGGACATGATTGCAGCACTTCGAGTGCCGACATTGCTGAAGGTGAAACAGCTAAGTCTTCAACAATGTTGTAATTCTGGGCTGCTCTCGCATGTGGATTGAAAGCAGACCTTCGAAGTACACCCTTGGCGGGCGGCTTAATCACTAAGTCTGGGTTAGGTTTTTCGATCTGTAGTGGATCGGAACCAGGAGCTGAGGTTGATGGGTTAGAGTGAGAAGATTCTGCTTCCTTACCATCAACAGGAGCCTTACTACCATAATCTTGCGATCGAGTCGCAATCCTGACATGAGACATCATCAAAATGGGTTCTTCACTGGCATTCGAAGAAGAACCTATCATCTTATTCTCCTGCTCTGGAAATGGATTTTTTAACACAGCAGGAGTGGGAGAACCTTTGACTATTTTCACTACCTCGGCCCGATGAGGGCAGTCTCTCGTAAAATGATCTTCTTCACAAATAAGACAAGGATATCGAGGTTTGCGTTTTTCGTCATTGGTTTCCGACTTTTCCGTTTTCTCCTTTGGAGCCTTGTCTGCTTTAGCCTTCTTCTTTCCTTTCTTCTTTCCACCGTTTTTTGATTTGGCCGTAGATGACTCTACAGCGTGAATGTCGGCGGTAAGTTCAGGAGAAGACTCTCCTGTCGGAGAATCAGGCAAAGTGATAATTGGAGTATTGAAGCCTTGGAAGACTTCTTCTTGCTCTTCGTAGTCACGATACCAATCATACCATCAGCGGCATGAGATCCCGAAGGAGCAGCAGCGATTTGGTTTGACTTTGGAAGATCCGGAATTTTCTCGTGTAACGTACCCGACTGAGTGTAAACTAAGTCAAGGTATTGTGCCTGAGCAATGACTTGCTCCTCAGTAACTACTCCGGCCTTAGCTACATCTTCAGTAATTCTTGGTAATAATGATTTGACAAACCATTCAGCTAAGATTTGGTCCGGGATAAAAACTTTCACTAATCTTCTTCGACGTCTCCACTCATGGATGTGATCAGAAATGTACGTGGATGTCGATTGTTTTAGCGAAGTTAATAATTCTGTACCATTATCGTATCTGACTGGTAACTGAAAATGAGTTAAGAACGAGGTAGCTAACTGGCTAAAGTTGTAAAAAGAGGCCCGTGGTAACTCAATGTACCACTTGGCTGCGAGACCAATGAGTGTACGCTGGAAAAGACGTAAGCGGATGGAATCATCTGAGATGGAATTTGATGCACACCAGAGGTGGTAAGTCATCACGTGATTAGACGGATCCTCTCCAGACTTACCTTCGAACTTGGGTATATCGCTGGGCAACTTATTTGGCATTGGCGGCCAGAACTGAAGATATTGAATTGGATCGTTCGTTAGGCGCGTCAAGTCGGGTAAATCTAAAGTCGCAATAAACGGTAACTGCCGGTTAGGATCTCTAAAACTCTGAGTCACAATACCAGCCCCAGGAGGAGGATATCCAGGATAACTAGGAACAGGAGTCGCATTTGGGATATTATATCCTCCTGGAAAACCAGGATTAACCGGACCGTACTGGGGTTGCTGAGGTTGTTGATAAGTGTACCCAGGATACGGTTGATACTGGTAAACCGGTTGTTGGGCAGCTTGCCCAGGTTGATACTGTCCCTGGTACGGAGGTTGAACAAATTGAGGTTGAGTAGTAACAACCGTACTTGTACCAGGTTGGCCTGCAGGCATCTGGACTGTGGTTTGAACCGTAGGTCCAGACAACGGTACAGATGTCTGAGGAGTGGTTACAGGGACAGTAGAAACCGGAGCTGCCGATACTCCAGAAGTAAGCATGGTAGATGAAGCGGTAGTTGCTGCAGCCGTGTGAGGTGGAGTACCAGGTGCAATTGGCGGCTGAGTAACTACGGAAGTTACAGGGGTCTGAACACTTGACTGGACAGGTTGCGGTTGCTGGGGTGGACCAGGAACTGCAGGTTGTCCTGCTTGAGGTACCGACTGTATACTTGGTTGCGACATCTGTTGACCCTGTGACGGATCCCATGTTAACATTCCAGGGTATTGACTCGTAACAGGTTGAGGATACTGAGATCCATAGCCGTATTGAGGATAGGGTTGATAACTGTAAGGTGCAGTCCCATATGATTGCCCTTGAGGTGGTTGATAACCTTGACCAGGGTATTGACCCGTAGGTTGATAACCTTGAGGTAAATACGAATACTGGGGTTGACCTTGACCTTGAGGTTGGTATCCTTGAGGTTGATACCCTTGGGGTTGATACCCTTGGGGTTGCCATCCTTGAGGTTGCCATCCTTGAGGTTGATATTGATACTGAGGTTGACTTTGGGGTACATATTGAGGCTGGGGTTGATACCCTTGGGGTTGATACCCTTGAGGTTGCCCCCCAGTCACGAATGAAGTACCTTGAGGTTGCCCCCCAGGCATTAACGAAGGTTGCCCCCCAGGCGGTAATTGGCCACCTTGAGGTTGGTTAATGGGAGTTGAACCTGACATCATATAAACATCACCTATACTCAATGGTACATTACCACTGTTTCCAACTAATAACCCATGATCAATGGGTTGAGGAGATGCTCCCGCAAAGGTACCAGAAAGTGATTGATACCCAGTAGGAACAGAAGGACCGCCATGTAAAAATGATTCAGGACTTTGCGAAAACACAGATGACTGACCAGACATATTTACAGGAGAATGAATTCCTCTAGGTGGAAAAGGAGTACGAGGTGTAGAAAAACCTACTGAGTTGTCTAAAAAATTGGTTAATGCAAGGTACCAAGATTCACTTCTAGGAGGACTGTAAAAGATGGATTCACGCTCCCTTAGATCAAGGGTAATTAGATCTTCAGAATCAGAAACGCCTATTTCTTCCTCTGGAACAAGTTCTTCTATAGCAATTAATCCAACAGGAAGATTTTCGGTGATAATTCTTTCTATTCTTGGTGAATCAGGAACACTAGGAGTTGGAGTAACAGGTTCGGAAATTTCAGGTTCTTCGCCTGTTTCACTGGCAGATGAAAAACTACCAGCAAGCTCGGAAACTGTAACAGCTTCGGGATTGTAACCTGTTTCTAAACTTTGGTAATCTGGATGGACTACCAAGGAAGATTCTCCTTCTTCAGGTGAACCTACTCTACTGCCACTAGGAGGAGTTACAAGGACCTTTAACCCTTCTAAATTACCTGGGTCGTCTCGAGGAGGGGATCCCCTAAGTCTACGGGATCTTCTCAACAATTCGGCCACAGAAACAACTTCAGGAGACTGGCCCGCAATTCGACGGGACCTTCTCGGTAATTCCGCCACAATTAAAGATTTTTAACTACAACACACGAAAACAAAGTAAAAATTTCAAATCAAACCACCTAAAGTCTTCTAAAGAAGCAAACAAATTTGAAGCACACGCCTAAATAATCTAGAGCGTCAAACCACACACAAACAGTAGTCTTCCGGACCAAAAGCGCTAGTTGGTGATTAGGCCCAACCTCGCAGGATTCAGTACAGAAATGGCGGGTGGAACAGTTACCCCGGCAACCTGCTTAATGAATAGACTGGACAAGTTCCTCCACTTTAACCGTCTCGAAGTGAAGTGAACCCCCCAGAAAATCCAAGTGAGTATAACCGACGTCTGCTCCAGGTACAGTGGGACCTTCCCTCCACCGTCACCTTGGGTAGAATCCTAGATATTATGGCCACTAAGGTTACCAATCACAACAATTACACCTGGGGGAACAGTCTAAACTCCGACAGCACGCAAGGGCAGAGTAGCAAGCTCCAATCCCCTTACCGGCTCCTTGACAACAATCCAAGGTTTACCGATAAGTGACCCCTGGCTCCTCGACAATGGTTAATCCGAGGTTTACCGTTTGTAATACGTACTGCCTGGCGTCGTTCCCAACGAGGGAGGAATGATCCCCTCACTGGTTCGGACACGAGCTCGTGCTTCTCCTTTAAGAGGAGCTTTCCCAGAATGTAACTGAAACAATTGGATTTGTTCTACTCAAGATAGACTATCTGTTTGGTTTTGTAGTCTTGGAGAGTTAAGTACTCACCTACTCCAAGACCCTAGCCTAAGCTATGTTGGTGTTTCAGAGCCCTAGAAAAATAAAAATTACTAGATTGATTTTAATTTAAGCGTTACTTTTAAGGTTGTTTCTTAAGTCAAAAGGTGATGGAAGTGAAACCAGTGGTGTGTTGACTCGACTCGAAACCACTACAAAATGCACCTAGAATGATTTATCCACTACTTTACTTTTTCGATGAATTGCTTAACTAAAAAGTTGAGAGAATGCAATCTTTATAAAAGCAACTTCTTAATTGAAGACAATCAAAGAAACAATTCGTTTTTCTTTTCCAAGCATAAAAACATAACCTCTCTTTACATGCACGAAAAAACTCTTTTCTTCTTTCAAAAACAAAAAGCTACTTGAAACAAGACTTTTTAAAGAAGATGTTTTTGTATTTTTCTTTTAATAAAGCAAATAAATCTAATATAACCAAAAATCAATCTTAACAACTATTAAAATCTATGAAAATCCACTCATAAGCAAACTAAAGGCAAATTTATTCTAAGCAATCTTAACGAGGCCAAAACTAACAATGATTATTCTAAGGTGTTTTACTTGATCACAATCAAATCAAGGACTAGCTTATTGCAGAACCAAAAACTAGCCAAAACAAAACTCTAATCTTTTTGTTCTTTTTGTAAAATGGAAATCAATACTTTATAAACAAGCAATTCGAAATTTGACCCAAAACAACTTAAATGGCAAGTTGCTCACACAAGGAGACTTTACGACAGGCCCGACTTCTAAGAAGGTTGACTAACCAGAGAGATCTAAGGCTGGACAACTTTCTACTATCAAAGTCACTACAAAGCCTATCCAAAAATCAAACCCTAGGTCTAAACTTCGTTGAAAACCACTAAAACACTCAAAGCTCACAAAACAAGTTCAGGTGAAAATTCTTGACAGGGTACTAAAGGATCTGGGCAGAAAACACTAAGGAAAATCAAAATCTAAAAGCAATTTAAAGCAAAAATGGAATTTTCTTAAATTTTACAGGAAGACGCAGGCCACCCGTTGTCACAGGTGCGGGCCCGCTCTGTGCAAACGGCAACAGCGCGTCCAAAGACGCACTGTGCAGTACTCAGAGGGTGCGTCCTTCTGGAAAAATGAAGAAAAACCAAATCTAACTAAATCTAAAGCTAAGCCACCCAAATACTAATTCTCACAGTCAAAAACCAGAAAATAAAAATGATTTTCTCAAAGCAAAGTTCATATAAAGGAAAAGACTCTCTCATTAATGGATTCCCCAGTGGAGTCGCCAATTTGTCACACGGAATTGGTCAAGGGTGCGGACACGACTGACCTTCCTAGAAGTCTAAGACATTCTAATGACAAACAAGACAAAATGGAGTGATCTTTCTCTAAATACACCTTTTACAACATGAAAACTACAAGTGTTTAGGCTTACCTTATTCCAAAACGCTGTTGTTGAAGTCCGTTCTTGACGATCCGGATGAGCTCCTCCTTCAAGTCAATTCCTGCAACCACAAACAATCAAACAATTACCAAGCACTTGCATTTCATATAATAAAACATATATTCAACATGCAGACCAAGGAACACATGAAATAACTCATTAACACAAGCTATTGAGAAAAATAAACCAGTTTGTATTAATAACGAAACAAAGAAACTCTTACAACCTGGCCTTGGTGTTGTGCAAGTTCCTCCCAGGGTCCATCAAGGGTTTTCCTCTACTTTGACAAAGCTCACCCTCTTCCAAGTAGAATCAAGTAAAGACAATCTCTCCTCACAAAGGCTCTAATGGAAGACCTAAATCCTGCAGCATTTACCCAAAGAAAATGTATAGCTCCAACCTCTCCTCCCTCTGGCTCAATGTCTTTATTTATAGTGCTGTAAAGAGGTTATTCAGGTCCACTATCAATGGGATCATCCCCCTCTTTGGGTGGGATAGCTCCCTTATTGATGGGATAAGTTCCCCCTTAATAGAGATACATGAACCAACTGGAGGCGCATCCATTTCATCAAACCGACCTCTAGAATGTTCTAGAAGTAACCACAAGTAACTTTTTCAAGATAAAACTCGCGCATTTTGCCTTTTACAGAGGGACGCACCTGTCCCTTAACATACAGAGCGTCCATGGACGCAGATTTTGTGAACATGGTCAGCGTCCCCGCAGGTAAGGCTAGAGAGAACCTGCGACCCCAGAGATAAACATAGTTTTTACAAGACTTTCTCTCTTCTTTGAGTTTGAGATGGATAACAGAGGCATGAGACTTGCCTAAGAGGGTAGCATGACTGTTGATTTGAGCCATACTAACTGTAAGTAGTCAAGGTGACATTTTTTAGTGTAACAAGAAGGAAGAATACTCCTCTGGAAGGAACACATGTCAAGGGACTCAAAAGGGATAAGAACATCGTGTTCAGGTAATCCCATAGAGTTTTCCATGTCAATTACCAGATCTACATCAAAGGAAGATGAGCAAACAGTGAGAGGCTCACTTACATCGGTAACTGAAAACATGGGACCAGTTGCCACATAATTGACCCGTGGCAGGGTAGATACCACTTTAGAATCAGGAACATTTAGGGGTGTCATATTATTGGTAGTTGAGACAAGACTAGGGAACGAAAGCTGGTCTACAGTCACAATACTGCCATTGTGAGGGAAAGACATCACGCGAAAGAGTGTCGATACGACAACTTTCATTGCATAAACATAGTCTCGCCCAAGGAGTAAATTGAAATCCAAGGGACCTCGAACTACCATAAGATCAATACAGACAGTTTTACCTTCCAAGGTAATAGAAAAATTAGGAAGGATCCCTAAAGGTTCACTAATGGTTCTGTTAAAAGCTTTCAGATTCTGCGTAATAGGCGCAAGCTGAGGGGAACCCAAAGCTTTCCAAACAGTTGAGGATAAAATACTAACAGAAGCACCTTCATCTACCTGAGTACGATGTATGTCCCTACTACCAGACTTGACAATGATTTGGAAAGGGATGGATGAAGGAAGACGAGGTTCTGTCAGTCTATTCCAATCAAAGGAAAAGACCTCAGTACTTGGAGGGGGTTCTGTAGAAACAGGTGAAATGCCCCCCGGCATAGAAGAATCTGATGTAACAAGAAGAACCTGAGCGGTATGAAGTTCACTATCTAAATGGAAAGTGGGATCGACCGAATGTGAAATTGAATCGACCACTTGATCAACTAACAGATCATCAACCTGAGTGACATGAGTTTCACTCTCCAATGGAAGAGTGTGATCGACTGTACTTGAAATTAGATCAATCACTCCGTCAGTTGACGGTAGGTTGGGAGAAAGTTTACGGTAACCAGTTGGAAATTTTTGCTGTGGAATGGTAAGGTTTTCCAACAATGTTGAGGCTTCATCCATGTGAGGGAAAATGTGAGTTTGATGAATCCCTTTGCATAACTTACAAGGAAACCTAACTTTACCGTTTTTCCCAGGAACCTGACTATCACTGGTTGATGGATCAACGGAAAGTTGATGAGATTTTTCTGACCATACTTCCAAGAACTTTAGAATATCGGGACAATTGACAAGGAAGTGGTCACCCTTACAAAGCTTGCAAGGGTATTTGGGTTTACGATGCATGTTGGAGGTTTCCTCAACACCACTAACACTTACAACCACAGTTGGTTGGTTGAATTCTTTCTTATCTTGCTTCTTCTTCTTCTTCCCTTTCTTCTTCTTCTTAGCCTCCCGGTTACTAGCATCAAGGCTTTTACCAGGCGAAGAGGAAGAAATGGAGGAAGAAAAATTAGGCGAAGAAGGTAAAGGATCAACAGAAGGTTGGTGATGTTGAGATGGTGAACTCTGTTGAGGTCAAGCATCTGGTTGAGATGGAACAATTGGAGTATTTTGGGCCAACGAAGTTGAAAATAACCATATCGGTAATCCTATTGTAAATCTAGGTAATGACAAAGTAGCCATATAAGGAGGACCAACATTTCCAAAGTAAGGAAAAGTGCTAGGATTCTCGTTAGGAGGGGTTCCTAGGTTGGTAAATTCCGGAACATTTGCCATTATATTCAACTTCAGTGAATTTTATTAACAATTTAAAACTAAAATTAACAGTTCACAATTCACACTTAACAATTAAAATTCACAATTCACACCTATGGTCTCAAAAAGTAAATACAAACAAATTAACACGCGCTATCAAATCTAGGAGTCAAACCATACACAAACAGTAACCTTCCGGACCGAAAACACTAGTTGGGGATGAAATCCAACATCGCAGAATTCAGTACAGAAGTGGCAGGTGGAACAGTTACCCCGGAAACCTGCTTAATGAATAGACTGGACCAAGTTCCTCCACTTTAACCGTCTCGAGTGAAGTGAACCCCCCAGAAAATCCAAGTGAGTCTAGCCGACGTCTGCTCCAGGTACAGTGGGATCTTCCCTCCACCGTCACCTTGGGTAGAAACCTAAAGATAATGGTCACGAAGGTCACCAACAGCAACAAATACACCTGGGGGAACAGTCTACGACCCGATAGCACGCAAGGGCAGAGTAACAAGCTCAATCCCATTGCCGGCTCCTTGACAATAATCCAAGGTTTACCGACAAGTGACCCCAGGCTCCTCGACAATAATCCTAGGTTTACCGTTTGTAGTACGTGCGTATCTGGCGTCTTTCCCAATGAAGGAGGATTGATCCCCTCACTGGTTCGGACACGGTCTCGTGCTTCTCCTTTAAGAGGAGCTTTCCCAGAGCGTAAATGTAACAGTTGGATTTATCCTACCACAAGATGAGCTACTTGTTTGGTTTTGCTGTCTTGGAGAGTTAATTACTCTCCTACTCCAAGACACTAGCCTGATCTATATTGGTGTTTCAAAGCCCTAGAAGTGTAAAAATTACTAGATGAATTTTAATTAAGCGCTGTGTTATTAAGGTTGTTATTACTCAAAGGGGTAAATGGATACGAAACCAATGGTGTTATGACCCGACTCAACTGAATGCAATCGAATATGATAATGTAATCTTTCAATTCGATGAATCCTAACTAAAGTAAGGAGAGAGTTTCCATTCACTTCCAACAATGCAAAAATTGATCACTAAGAGAAAATATAACAAATTCTCTAATGCACTAATTTTATCAAGAAAAACTAATGCAAATCAATTCCAAACCATTTTTTTTTATTTTTATTTTTGTGTAAATTCAAATCAAAGAAAACTGATCTAAATCTACGATTAATTTTCAGAATGTAAACTATGCAATGGTAATCTATGCAAAATTCACTTGAAAAGTATGCAAATGTAATCTATGCACATTTTTCATTAATATTCTGAAAATGAGAATTCTAATTATGAAAATGTGATCTATGCAAGAGAATTCTCAAACACAAGACGATTCTAATGTAATCTAAGAACCAATCAAGTGCAAGTCGAGAAAATTGGGTGAGAGTTCCAAAGATCAACAAATAAAAACACTCAAAGGCGATTAACACTCATACACAATTTAGCCCCCCCCCCCCGGCGAATGAGGGGGAAACTTTTTTTGCAAAAACAAAAGCAAAAAGGTGCAAAATTGTGAAAAGACTGAGACAAACCTCCAAGTAATGACCAAAGGAAATAAAATCAAGAATTTATCAAAAAAGAGACTCAAAACACCCAACTGATGAAAGCTTAAAGCAGGAATGCCAATGAAACAAGCTTAGGTGAAGATTTATGGCAGGTAACCAGTGGATCTGGGCAGTAAAAACAAATTAAAAGCAAAAACTAAAAGAGCAAAAAGCAAAAATTGAAATTTTCTTAAAATTGACAGGGGTACGCAGGTCATCTGTTTACACAGGCGCGGGTACGCACTGTGCACAAAGATGCAGTGCGTACAAGTACGCACTGTGTTAAACCCAAAGACTGCGTACTGCTGGCAAGACTAAGAAAAATAAAAAACTAAATTGACTCTAAGCTAACCCACCCAAATACACAGCTAGACAACCAAAAATCAGAAAACAAGAAATTTTTCTCAGATCAAAATATCAAATCAAAAAGAACTCAAACACATTAATGGAGTCCCCAGCGGAGTCGCCATTTTGTCAGGCGGAAAGAGTCGTTAGTGCGGAAACAACCGACCTTCCTAGAAAGCCTAAGACTCTCTAATGACAAACAAGACAAATAAGAGCAATCCTTCCCTAAATATGCTTTTACAATATGAGAAAGCAAGTGTTTAGATCCTACCTGTAATCCAACGCTGTTGTAGTAGTCCAGCTTCGTTGATCCGGATGAGCTCCTCCTTCACTTCGAAACCTACATTCACCAACAATCAAACGATTAAATAGCACCTGAATATCACATAAAATAAAACATATTTAACATGTAGACCAAGGAGTACATGAAACAACTCATTAATAACAAATTGTTGAGAAGAATGGACTAATTTGTATTAAAAGGTAACAAAAGGAACCATTACAACCTGAGCCTTGGTGTTGTGCAAGCTCCTCCCAGGGTCCACAAGAGTTCTCCCTTACTCTGATCAGCTCACCCACCTCCCAATGGAAACAAGTAAAGATGGTAATCTCTCCTCACAAGCTTCTACAAGGAAGTCCTAATTCCAGCAGCATCTACCCTTAGGAATGTTCAGCTTTCAACCTCCCCTCCCTTTGGCCCAATGCCTGTATTTATAGTGCTCTAAAGGAAGTTATTCAGGTCCACCATCAATGGGATAAGTCCCTCTTTGGATGGGATAGCTCCCCTATTGATGGGATAAGTTCCTCTTTGGTAGGGATACACGAACCATCTGGAGGCGCTTCATACATGTCAAACATACTTCTAGAAGCCTCTAGAAATGACCACAAGTAACTTTTTTGGAGTGAAACTTGCGCCTTTTGACCTTTACAGGAGTACGCACCCATCCCTTTACATACAGAGCGTACAAGTACGTAGGTATTGTGAACTTGGGTTGCGTACCCGCAGGTAAGGCTAAGAGAAACTGCGTACCAGAGATAATTGACTTTAAATGACTTTTCTCTCTTTCTTGAAGTTTGACATGGAAAGCAGAGGCATGAGACTTGCCAAGGAGGATAATATGACAGTGGATGGAGCCATACTAACTGCAAATAGCCATGGTGACATTTTTTAGTGTAACAAAAGGTGTCCCCTTGAAGTTGAAATAGCTCTGATACCAAATGTAGGTTTTAACCCCGTACATAAATTACCAGCATACGAATTCTAAAACACATAAAATAAACAATGCGGGAGCATAACACATAAAACACATATACACAGAGATTTTCCCCTGGATCCCAAAACTGGGACTACCAGCTTGATTTTTCATTATATTCCTTTCAATGTTACAATACATATTTATACATGTCGAAGCATCCAATGCCATGGACCGAAAACCATCGCGTAAAAAATCATGTGTGAAAAATCATGCACAAAACCATAGGTAGGTCCGCCCAACCTAACATAGTGTCCAAAACCAAAATTTTCTGGGGCG
The DNA here is from genome assembly GCA_031772625.1 of Pinus tabuliformis. NCBI lineage: Eukaryota > Viridiplantae > Streptophyta > Pinopsida > Pinales > Pinaceae > Pinus > Pinus tabuliformis. The sequence continues at coordinate 1,281,557,132 of CM062811.1, read as the reverse complement.
CTGCCCTGGACCCCATAGAGTGGGGTTACTTGCACCCCTCAAACCCCTTGTGACTCCCTCTGCTATGCAATCGGTGCAACAAAGGGGGGGCTCTGCCCCCCTTCTAACCCCCCGGTTAACTATGTGGGCTAGTCATGGAAAGAATATAACACAACCCAAAAAATATCCTCAATATTTTCCTCAATATCCTCCATACCCAACTCCATGTTATCCTTACTATTCACCTCCACCACAACCACAACCCCATCCACATCCATCTCAAATATACACTCCCACTCAACTACCTATACCACCATTTCCAAACCCACACTTTGAAGTAGCTTAGCCCACTTACAATGTTGAGGTACAACACTTCCAAACATCTCCTCTTGAGCTCAATGGTATTCACCATAGCTCAGGAAGATTATTACAAAAAAAGTGATTCTCTTGATGTCATTGAGGGACAACATGCAGAGAAAGAATATTTGAAAGAGAAGATCAAATAATCATGGGTTGCACTTGATAAAGAGTAGACAATAAAATCAGAGATTGAGAAAGCTCCCTCATGGTTATCATCAAGTCCTCCATGTATTCAAGAGAACAATCAGCAAAAAAAGGAAGATTTGAAGGTCATGGAAGAAGAAGACATCCAAGATGATCCAAATCAGCAAGTGGACTAGGGGCATCACAACTATATTGAAATATGGTTCCAGACAGTCATTAAGTTGCAGCAATACCCTCTTCTTCAAATGTGCTTGATATCATCAAATTCAAATCATTTGATCTTTCAAATATAGGTACATGTCAAAGCATACATTTCAAGCCTCCACATCATTTTATCTATCATCCTGATGTACACATGGCTCCATTGGAAGCATTCTTATACTTGAAAGTGATTTTGTTTTTCAAGTAGAGTAGGGCAGAAAAAAAAATAATAATAAAAAAATTGAAAAACAAGAGAAAAAAATAAAAATCTCAAGTGAAAACCTCCTTTGAGGCGCCTTAGATTGTCTCATTGATTGAAAACCTCCATGAGGCGGTCGATGGGTTGGAAAAAAGTAAAAAGAGGAAAAATGAAAAGATCCTAGGTAAAAACCTCCTTTGAGGCGCCTAGGCAAACCTACTAGTTGAAAAACTCCTTGAGGCGGCTAATAGGCCTAGAAAAAAAAAGAGAAAAAATAAAATAAATCCTTGCTCCATGCATCTCTTTGATGAATGCATGTACTCTCCAACATTTGCAAGCAACAAGAACAAGTTGGTACCAAAGGGAAAATTGGTCAATCCTAGTCAAAAGAAGTCAAATTTTGACTTTATCCTCCTTTGCTCAAATGCTCCAACAAGGCCAAGGCCATGCCAATCCATCACCCTCATCTATTTTCACCATCCACCAATCATTCTCAAGCTTCTACCATTCAGTTTGTTTGTTGTCCTAAAAAACTACAGGATGCTATGTTTTACTACAGGATACAAAAATACATAAAGTAGAAATTTGTTTTTTCCATAACTTGAAAACCATGCATCCATTTTCCAAGATGTTTCAGGGGGAGATGCATATGGATGATGGTAACATGCTCAAGAAATTTCAACAAATTCCAGTGCACAGATTTTGAGAAATCAACCTCCATCGCCTACATCCATTTTTTCATTTTCTCAATATCCGTGCATCCATTTAAAAATCTATTTCATGGGGAGATGCATAAGGATGATGGTAACATGCCCAAGAAATTTCAGAAAATTCCAGTGTATGGTTTCCAAGCAATCAACCTCCATCACCTTCAGCTATTTTTAGTTTTTATCAATATCTGTGCATCCATTGACCAAATTGTTTTTGTGGGGAGGTGCACAATGATGATGGCAACATGCTAAGAAAGTTTTTGGTCAATCCATTCTACCGTTTGGGAGATATGGACAAAAAAGGTCATTGTCTTGAAAACCTATAGTATTCCCTAAGATCCTACAGGATACAGAACACCGCCTACAAGATTGGCAATGAGAAATTTTTAAAGGGAAAAATAGATGTTGGCTTCATCAAGCAATGTTAAGAAGGTAGGCTCTACATCTCCCCACATTTTTCCAAGTGAAAGGAACATAACAAAAAAACCCTTCTAGTTTGTTGAAAGTTATTGCAACATAAGGGAATTGTATATACACATAATTTTAAATTTGGTATCAGACATACACAAACCTCCATCCATAAGAAAAAAATGACAGGGGGAACCCATCAACACAGTGAGGATTCATCAGCACCCTCCTGTACTAGAGATATTCAAAAGGCACAATTGGATTGGTTTCTTTGAAAAATTGAGGGGATATGATGATGAAGTAGCCAGAGATTTGCAGTCAGCTTCAGCATGGAGATCCAGAGGTCAAAGAAGCTCCTCCAGAGCTCAGCAGCAACATCAGGATCATCAACATTACCATCTAACACCTGCACATCAACATCAACTCAGCAGCAACATCCAGGTCTCTCCAACAACCATCAGCTAGGTACAGGTATGAAATATTCTTGACCTCTTCTCTTGAGCATATTATAGTTGAAAATTTGTTTTCAATGCATAAGAGATGAGTTTTATAAGCTAAGGATGGGTCGGCAGTCTCAGCCGCCTTCAACTAGTTAATTGTATCTCACTCCTTCACTCATGCAATGTTGAAAAGTCAAATTATGAAGGGTTATGATTTCAAGGAATGAGGACAACAGTTAAAAGAAGAAATTTTTGCAAAGGCCAAGTCACCACAACACTCCAAGCCCTCCATCCACTTCATATTCACTATCTATTCATCATTCATACATCCCATTTCATTCTTGAAAAAGAAAAACAGAGCATCCTCTCTATTTTCAAAAACCTACACTACTACCTTTGAGCCCTAGCATCATCATCCAATCCCTCTACATCATTTCTCACCACCCCCATACGGTTAGAAGACTTTGAAGGAAGAATGAATTACTACTACAGGAAGGAAGAACGTTGCTACAAGAAGGAAGAAAGGAACAAATTGTGCTAAAACGCAGTGCCTAAGAGAGACCTAATCAAAATAGAGAACTCCAAGGCCATCAGGCAATCACCTATGCCACAAAAGATAAGAAGAAGGCAACAAAAAGAAATAAGGAATTCACCATCAAAATAGAACTCAAGCTACAGTAATGAAAAGATGTGTTCCAAGAGGTCTCCAATCTCTTTCTAGCTTTTTTCCAGGGCCTAAAAATGGGAGAAACTCATGGGAGTCAAGTTGAGAGTCTGCCCTAACCTCAGACTATCATTTATGCTCAAAACTGGTTTCCTGTAGTTTTAACAGGGTTTCCTATAGGTTTCTTGCAGTTTTAACATGAATTAATACAAGATGTCCTAGTTCTAATCTAAATGCATTTTGAAGGTGTTATAGGTGTCCAAATGGTGGAACAAGATAGAAGAAGGTTGATAAGGGTGTAGAAGACCTTGCCAAACTGAAAAATATTCAAGAACCCATCTTGAAAAAGGGTAAGAAGGCAAACTAATGGTCTCATGAAACAATGATTTTCACTCCAAAAATATGTTTTTGGGCTTGTTCTTGCAGAACTTGCAGCCAATATTCTTAATGCACAAGAGAGAGGCCACCAGGTCCATGGATGAGGCACAATTGGGTCACTAAGTTGCTCAGAGGATGAGCAACACTTTCAGCAGGGGGGTATGATGGGCCTCTAAATTAGACATAAATTAACGCCCATGCCTCTAACTTAAAACATAAATTAATGCCTATGACCATCCTTCAACACATTAAACCTCTCTTTTTGCATTAGATAATTTGTTTTTAACTTTAATGTATTCATTAGGAAGGTTTATGAATAATTGGATATTTGTGCCTAATATTATTTATCTTGTGGAATATTATGAGAATATTGGGCAAATCATGAAGATTTGGAGGACGAGGTAATTTAGGGACTTGTTCCCTACTACAAGAGGACCAATAATAAATAATAAATCAACAAGATATTATGGAATTATGGAACTCTAATGATTGAGAAAATCTAGGAATGTGTTCCACTAATCAAGGGACCAAATCCACTAATCAAGGGATTTTTGTGGGGAAAGCTTCCTCCATTCATGGGGAATGATTCCTAATTATTTTGTATAAGAACCAAGTTGAATTTTCCTCTACGGATAGATTTTCATTAGTGTTCTTGTGGAGAGAACTCGTATTTTTGCAGCTCCATTGTATTTTCTTGCAGGGATGTAAGTCTATTGATGAAATAATGAAGATTGGTGTCATGTTCAGCTTCTAAATCTTGTTCTCCTCCATAGGTCTTTGAGTCTCCTTGGGCTTGGCCATCACAGGAGCCTCAGAACCCTTTTGTATCGTTTTCTTTCCTTCTTTTCACTGCTTATTCACATGCATCTCTAGTTTTTATTTCTTTCTATTTCTACATTTAGTATTAATGATTTCTTGTTGTAGGATTAAGTTAAATGGTTGATGTAAGTTATTTGAAGTATCACAAGCATTATTTCATCATTGGAAAAGCTTTTGAAGTTCATATTAATCATTGAGCTGCTTGGATTAGTCTTCTTATTCCCAAATCTAGATTGTTGGACCTTGTTTTTAGCAAAGAACAGTAAATTTTTGCTATTTTTTAGAGCATGCTAACTAGCTTCAATTGAGTTGTTTCCACTTGCATTAGATCAAAAAAACATTCTAGTTCATAACAAAAATTACTCCATTTCATTTGCACTTGATTTCTTTAGGCATTTTTGTAGATTTACTAGCTCACTAGTTCTCGAATTTCTAGATTTGCGACTAGTAATGTTTTTTTTTTTTTGCATGGGTTAAAAAAGGTATTTTTGAATGATTCCACTGGGAATAGGGACCTAATAAATCCTAATTAATAAAAAAAACTGTCCCATCCAATTTGGATTTGATTTTTTTGGTCATTAAACCCTCACCAGTTTCATCATTTCACAAGGAAAATTCTCCAAGCTTTTTGATCAAATCCATCCATCTCCCAACTTTGGTTTTGAGTTCTAAAGTGGTCCTAGGCACTCCCTTACCTCATTCCATCCACCAACCACCTTCCCTAAGCTTCCCTTCACCTTCAACATCCATCCTTTTTCTCTTAGGTGTATCCTGTAGGTTTTCAGGGGATCTTGTAGGTTTGTAGTACATCCTGTAGGTTTTCCTGTAGTGGCCTGCTTTGAGGCCAAATTGAGGGGAAACCTCCATGAATCCACACAAGGTCACCTAAGGGTCTCCCAAGCCTTCCAACCATCCACCATCATCTCCAAGCCACTTTCCGCATCACCAAAAGAGATTAGCTTTCACACTCTCACAAGAAAAAAGACAAAAAGAAAAACACATTTATTTTATTCATTTACATGCACATAAAAACACATTTATTTTATTCATTTACGTGCACATAAAAACACATTTATTTTATTCATTTACATGCACATCAGTAGAAGGTTTGATGGTTTGAATTTGCAAGCTTAGGACAGTAGGATTGCATACATGGTAACTTAGCATTATTTTGAAGCAAAGCCTCTTAGCAGTTAGTTAGAAAATGGTGTGTTTTAGCATTTGATTTCAGTCTTTTTCCTTGTACTTTCTTTCTTGCAATAGGTTAAGGTTCCATATCGAACATTTCATTTTCTGCAATTAGTTTACGATTTTACCTTAGTACATGCACTCCATTACATCATTACAGCAAAGGAAGGACACATTGTATGTTGCACATATAGTGTCAATATCTCTTAAGTTTGTACGAACCCTGGGTTGATAATTAAAGTCAGTAGCCTTGGGAGTTGTGTTACACTAAAAAATGTCACCATGACCACTTACAGTTAGTATGGCTCAAATCAACAGTCATGCTACCCTCTTAGGCAAGTCTTATGCCTCTGCTATCCATCTCAAACTCAAAGAAGAGAGAAAGTCTTGTCAAAATGTGTTTATCTCTGGGGTCGCAGGTTCTCTCTAGCCTTACCTGCGGGGACGCTCACAATGTTCACAAAAGGTGCGTCCTTGGACGCTCTGTATGTTAAGGGACAGGTGCGTCCTTCTGTAAAAGGCAAACTGCGCGAGTTTCATCTTAAAAAAGTTACTTGTGGTTACTTCTAGAACTTTCTAGAGGTCGGTTTGATGAATTGGATGCGCCTCCAGTTGGTTCATGTATCTCTATTAAAGAGGAACTTATCCCATCAATAAGGGAGCTATCCCACCCAAAGAGGGGGATTATCCCATTGATGGTGGACCTGAATAACCTCTTTACAGCACTATAAATAAAGACATTGAGCCAGAGGGAGAAGAGGTTGGAGCTATACATTTTCTTTGGGTAAATGCTGCAGGATTTAGGTCTTCCATTTAGAACCTTTGTGAGGAGAGATTGTCTTTGCTTGATTCTACTTGGAAGTGGGTGAGCTTTGTCAAAGTAGAGGAAAACCCTTGATGGACCCTGGGAGGAACTTGCACGACACCAAGGCCAGGTTGTAAGAGTTTCTTTGTTTCGTTATTAATACAAACTGGTTTATTTTTCTCAATAGCTTGTGTTAATGAGTTATTTCATGTGTTCCTTGGTCTGCATGTTGAATATATGTTTTATTATATGAAATGCAAGTGCTTGGTAATTGTTTGATTGTTTGTGGTTGCAGGAATTGACTTGAAGGAGGAGCTCATCCGGATCGTCAAGAACGGACTTCAACAACAGCGTTTTGGAATAAGGTAAGCTTAAACACTTGTAGTTTTCATGTTGTAAAAGGTGTATTTAGAGAAAGATCACTCCATTTTGTCTTGTTTGTCATTAGAATGTCTTAGACTTCTAGGAAGGTCAGCTGTGTCCGCACCCTTGACCAATTCCGTGTGACAAATTGGCGACTCCGCTGGGGAATCCATTAATGAGAGAGTCTTTTCCTTTATGTGAACTTTGCTTTGAGAAAATCATTTTTATTTTCTGGTTTTTGACTGTGAGAATTAGTATTTGGGTGGCTTAGCTTTAGATTTAGTTAGATTTGGTTTTTCTTCATTTTTCCAGAAGGACGCACCCTCTGAGTACTGCACAGTGCGTCTTTGGACGCGTTGTTGCCGTTTGCACAGAGCGGGCCCGCGCCTGTTCTAACGGGTTGCCTGCGTCTTCCTGTAAAAATTTAGGAAAACTCCATTTTTGCTTTAATTGCTTTTAGATTTTGGTTTTTCTTAGTGTTTTCTGCCCAGATCCTTTAGTACCCTGTCAAAAATTTTCACCTGAACTTGTTTCATTAGCATTCCTGCTTTTAGCTTTCATCAATTGGGTGTTTTGAGTCTCTTTTTTGAGAAATTCTTAATTTGATTTCCTTTGGTCATTACTTGGAGGTTTCTCTCAGTCTTTTCACAATTTTGCATCTTTTTGCTTTTGTTTTTGCAAAAAAATTTCCCCCTCATTCGCCGAGGGGGGCTAAATTGTGTATGAGTGTTAATCGCCTTTGAGTGTTTTTATGTTTTGATCTTTGGAACTCTCACCCAATTTTCTCGACTTGCACTTGATTGGTTCTTAGATTACATTAGAATCATCTTGTGTTTGAGAATTCTCTTGCATAGATCACATTTGCATAATTAGAGTTCTCAGTTTCAGAATATGAATGAAAAATGTGCATAGATTACATTTGCATACTTTTCATGTGAATTGTGCATAGATTACAATTGCATAGTTTACATTCTGAAAAATCAATCGTAGATTTAGATCAGCTTTCTTTGATTTGAATTTACACAAAAATAAAAATAAAAAATTGGTTTGGAATTGATTTGCATTAGTTTTTCTTGATGAAATTAGTGCATTAGAGAATTTGTTAAATTTTCTCTTAATGATCAATTTTTTGCATTGTTGGAAGTGAATGGAAACTCTCTCCTTACTCTAGTTAGGATTCATCGAATTGAAAAGATTACATTATCATATTCGATTGCATTCAGTTGAGTCGGGTCATAACACCATTGGTTTCATCTCCATTTACCCCTTTGAGTAATAACAGCCTTAATAACACAGCGCTTAATTAAAATTCATCTAGTAATTTTTATTTTTCTAGGGCTCTGAAACACCAACATAGCTTAGGCTAGAGTCTTGGAGTAGGTGAGTACTTAACTCTCCAAGACTACAAAACCAAACAGATAGTTTATCTTGAGTAGATTAAATCCAATTGTTTCAGTTATACTCTGGGAAAGCTCCTCTTAAAGGAGAAGCACGAGCTCGTGTCCGAACCAGTGAGGGGATCATTCCTCCCTCGTTGGGAACGACGCCAGACAGTACGTATTACAAATGGTAAACCTCGGATTAACCATTGTCGAGGAGCCAGGGGTCACTTATCGGTAAACCTTGGATTATTGTCAAGGAGCCGGTAAGGGGATTGAGCTTGTTACTCTGCCCTTGCGTGCTGTCGGAGTTTAGACTGTTCCCCCAGGTGTAATTGTTGTGATTGGTAACTTTAGTGACCATAATCTTTAGGGTTCTACCGAGGTGACGGTGGAGGGAAGGTCCCACTGTACCTGGAGCAGACGTCGGTTATACTCACTTGGATTTTCCGGGGGGTTCACTTCACTTCGAGACGGTTAAAGTGGAGGAACTTGTGCCGGTCTATTCATTAAGCAGGTTGCCGGGGTAACTGTTCCACCCGCCATTTCTGTACTGAATTCTGCGAGGTTGGGCTTCATCACCAACTAGTGTTTTCGGTCCGGAGAGCTTACTGTTTGTGTGTGGTTTGACTCCTAGATTTGATAGCGCGTGTTAATTTGTTTGTTTTTACTTTTAGAGACCATAGGTGTGAATTGTGAATTTTAGTTGTTAAGTGTGAATTGTGAATTGTTAATTTTAGTTTTAAATTGTTAATAAAATTCACTGAAGTTGAATATAATGGCAAATGTTCCGGAATTTATCAACCTAGGAACCCCTCCTAATGAGAATCCTAGTACTTTTCCTTACTTTGGAAATGTTGGTCCTCCTTATATGGCTACTTTGTCATTACCTGGATTTACAATAGGTTTACCGATATGGTTATTTTCAACTTCGTTGGCCCAAAATACTCCAATTGTTCCATCTCAACCGGATGCTTCACCTCAACAGAGTTCACCATCTCAACATCACCAACCTTCTGTTGACCCTTTACCTTCTTCGCCTAATTTTTCTTCCTCCATTTCTTCCTCTTCGCCTGGTAAAAGCCTTGATGTTAGTAACCAGGAGGCTAAGAAGAAGAAGAAAGGGAAGAAGAAGAAGAAGAAGAAGAAGCAAGATAAGAAAGAAGTCAACCAACCAACCACGGCTGTAAGTGTTAGTTGTGTTGAGGAAAATTCCGACATGCATCGTAAACCAAAATACCCTTGCAGGCTTTGTAAGGGTGACCACTTCCTTGTCAATTGTCCTGGTATTCCAAAGGTCTTGGAAGTATGGTCAGAAAAATCTCATCAACTTTCCGTTGATCCATCAACCAGTGATAGTCAGGTTCCTGGGAAAAAGGGTAAAGTTAGGTTTCCTTGTAAGTTATGCAAAGGGAGTCATCAAACTCACATTTGCCCTCACATGGATGAAGCCTCAACATTGTTGGAAAAACTTACTGTTCCACAGCAAGAATTTCCAACTGGTTACCGTAAACTTTCTCCCAACCTACCGTCAACTGACGGAGTGATTGATCTAAATTCAAGTACAGTCAATCACACTCTTCCATTGGAGAGTGAAACTCATGTCACTCAGGTTGATGATCGATTAGTTGATCAAGTGGTTGATTCAATTTCATATTCGGTCGACCCCACTTTCCATTTAGAGAGTGAACTTCATACCGCTCAGGTTCTTCTTGTTACATCAGATTCTTCTATGTCGGGGGGCACTTCACCTGTTTCCACAGAACCCCCTCCAAGTACTGAGGTCTTTTCCTTTGATTGGAATAGACTGACAGAACCTCGTCTTCCTTCCTCCATCCCTTTCCAAATCATTGTCAAGGCTGGTGGTAGGGACATACATCGTACTCAGGTAGATGAAGGTGCTTCTGTTAGTATTTTATCCTCAGCTGTTTGGAAAGCTTTGGGTTCCCCTCAGCTTGCGCCTATTACGCAGAATCTGAAAGCTTTTAACAGAACAATTAGTGAACCTTTAGGGATCCTTCCTAAGTTTTCTATTACCTTGGAAGGTAAAACTATTTGTGTTGATCTTATGGTAGTTCGAGGTCCCTTGGATTTCAATTTACTCCTAGGGCGAGACTATGTTTATGCAATGAAAGCTGTCATATCGACACTCTTTCGTGTGATGTCTTTCCCTCACAATGGCAGTATTGTGACTGTAGACCAGCTTTCGTTCCCTAGTCTTGTCTCAACTACCAATAATATGACACCCCTAAATGTTCCTGATTCTAAAGTGGTATCTACCCTGCCACGGGTTAATTATGTGGCAACTGGTCCCATGTTTTCAGTTACCGATGTAAGTGAGCCTCTCACTGTTGATTTAGATCCGGTAATTGACACGGAAAACTCTATGGGATTATTTGAACACGATGTTCTTATCCCTTTTGAGTCCCTTGACGTGTGTTCCTTCCAAAAAACTATTCTTCCTTCGGATGAAGACCTTTTGGAAGCCATGATCAAGGTGTGTCCATTGACATGTCTTTCTTCCAGTTGGAAGCCATGATCAGTGATTACGAGGATAGTTTGTTCCTCTCTCAACCTCGTTAAAAAATGAAATTGGATGTTGTGAGGAAAGTTCCTTTTACTGTGTCAACCTCGTTAAAAAATGAATCAGTAAGTATGAGCATAGTTCCTTGTCTTGTGTCAAGCTCATTAAAAAATGAAACAAGGATTTTTGAGCATAGTTCCTTGTCTTGTGTCAAGCTCGTTAAAAAAATGAAACAAGGGTAGGTTAAGTAGGTAGATTGTAGAGAGTAGTCATGAGCATAGTTCCTTGTCTTGTGTCAAGCTCATTAAAAAATGAAACAAGGATTTTAGAGCACAGTTCCTTGTCTTGTGTCAAGCTCGTTAAAAAATGAATCAAGGTTTTTAGAGTAGAGTTTTTGTTAGATAGATTGTAGCGTAGTTCTGAGCATAGTTCCTTATCTTGTGTCAAGCTCGTTTAAAAAAATGAAACAAGGGTTTTGAGGATAGTTCTTTTCCTGTGTCAACCTCACTAAAAAATGAAACAACTCCCTCAAGTCTTTCCAAGATCTTGAAAGAAAAGCTTCATTCCATCCAACTCATTGAATGCAATGAAGCTTGGGGGGCATGTACCTCGTTTTGCGTCATTATGCTGGGGGCATGTGAACTTATAACAAGCATAGTTTTTCGTTTCAAGCTTGCATAAACATGAAACCGAATCCGAGCATAGTTCTTTTCCTGTGTCAAGCTCGTTAAAAAATGAAACAAATCCTCCTCTAATTGAGTCAAGAGATTGACTAGATCTCGTAAATGTTAAGTGTTTAGGTTAGTTATTTCAGTTTTTTGCATAATTTTCTTACAGTTTTAGGTCAAGTCTTTCAAATGATCTCGTACTTGAACCTTCATTTCATCCTACTGGTTGAATGAAATGAAGCTGGGGGGGCATGCGCTCTAGCAGTTACGCTTAGGGGGCATAAAGCATAGTTTTTATCTGTTTCAAGCTTTTGTAAAAATGAAACCTATCTCGAGTCAATTTTAGTTATTTTCAAGACTCGTTAAACTCATGAAAATACCGAGATTATTTTGCTATCTTTCATTCTCGTAAAACAAATGAAAATGCCGAGTTCTTTCCGTCTTTTCCTACTCGTAAATTAAATTGAATGTCGGCCATATGAGTACATTTTTATCATTTTTTTCGAACTCGTTAAAACTTACGAAAAAGTGAAAACCATGAGTATATTTTTATCCCTTTTTCGAACTCGTTAAAACTTACGAAAAAGTGAAACCTTGGAGTTCTCTTTTAAGCCTTTTTCAGACTCCTAAAACATGAAAAGATCGCCGAGCGTTTCTTTTACACTCGTTAAAACGGAATTAAAAGACGGTCCCCTTTTAGCTCTTTTCTGACCGCAAAATCAGGAAAAGATTGCCGGGTTTTTGTCGTTTCAAACTCGATAAGGAAATAAAACGATGTGTCCTTGATCGCTTTTTACTTTTCAGGTCAACGACACTATTATGAAAGTACTCCTTGGTCGCAAGATCAAGCGGTTCCCCCAGGTATTATTTTATACTTTTTCGGGCTTGAGGGACACAAATATACGAAAAAGTTCAACTTGGAGTCTTCTTAAGTTTTTCAGACTCTCTAAAATTGAAAAACACCGAGTTTCTCCTATACTGGGCTCGTTAAACTTTTACAGTAGAGGACCTGTTCAATTACAAACAGGAACGAACCACTCCTTCCTAGGGTTCGAATTTAAACTAGGTTGGACTCGTCCGAAGGATGAGCTTATAATCAAGCATATGTTATCCTCCTCAAGCTTGTTAAAAATAAAGAGGTACTTGCCAGAAATGGTGGGGGAAAAGAGAGAAGAATGAACCTGTTTGTTACCTTTTGTCTCAAAAGAAACTTTATTACCACTCTTGAACACGACACTTTTCATTCACCTGGGTTGGGAAATCTTTTACCTCACAGTTGATCAAACCACTTTGAAAGTCTTTAACCGGGTTTCGGGGATTAACTTTGAGTTATTCGTCACCAAGCCATCTGTCGTGTCGTTATGTGTTCAAGAGGTCTGCAAGCAAAACTTTCATCTGCAAAATACTTGTCATCCATTTGACCATCCCTGAGTCAGTCCTTACAACAACATTTCTTCAACTTGAACAATGATTTCGTGTTGCGGGCTTGCCTGCAACGGGTCGCTTTCTATCGACATCGACACATTATCTAGAAAGATGACTTAGGAATCGACAGTACCTTGAAGTCTGCATGCATCAATGGCAGGTTTCTCGCCTTTGACGTCAGTTTACATCATTGACTTTCGATCAAAGGATTCCGTGAAGTGTTCGACATCAAAACATCTATTCACATTTCACGGGTTGTGCTTGGTACTTTGAGAACCATTGACATTACTGGTGGTCTCTCTCACGCTTGTTAACAGTTTACATCATCGACTGGTAATCAAGTGGTTTCTAACATGTTCGACATCAAATCATTTAATCACATGGCTAGAATCGTACCAATTCGGGAAGTAGAAGTGAAGACCCTGGATCTAGTTTCTACCATCCAGGCTGCGAGGAGTTTTGTATTCATTATCTATGTAGACTAATCATAAACAGATGGCTGCGTCCATACTGTGTCTACAAAAGTCTATAAAAATGATGTACTGCAAGATCATTCCTGTATCAGAGTAGTTAGTCCATTAGTTAAAGTTTTGAATCTGAGTATGGGAATGCCTACCTCAGTGATGATATAATCTTATACATGTATTTTGTGTTGAAAATTGCAGGTTCCAACCAAGTCATCCACAAGACAATCCTTGAAATGATAAAGCGCTTCACCCTTCCTAGAATTACAAAACCCTAATCTATTCCAGGCTTCGCACTTTAGGGGGCAATCTGTTACACTAAAAAATGTCACCATGACCACTTACAGTTAGTATGGCTCAAATCAACAGTCATGCTACCCTCTTAGGCAAGTCTTATGCCTCTGCTATCCATCTCAAACTCAAAGAAGAGAGAAAGTCTTGTCAAAATGTGTTTATCTCTGGGGTCGCAGGTTCTCTCTAGCCTTACCTGCGGGGACGCTCACAATGTTCACAAAAGGTGCGTCCTTGGACGCTCTGTATGTTAAGGGACAGGTGCGTCCTTCTGTAAAAGGCAAACTGCGCGAGTTTCATCTTAAAAAAGTTACTTGTGGTTACTTCTAGAACTTTCTAGAGGTCGATTTGATGAATTGGATGCGCCTCCAGTTGGTTCATGTATCTCTATTAAAGAGGAACTTATCCCATCAATAAGGGAGCTATCCCACCCAAAGAGGGGGATTATCCCATTGATGGTGGACCTGAATAACCTCTTTACAGCACTATAAATAAAGACATTGAGCCAGAGGGAGAAGAGGTTGGAGCTATACATTTTCTTTGGGTAAATGCTGCAGGATTTAGGTCTTCCATTTAGAACCTTTGTGAGGAGAGATTGTCTTTGCTTGATTCTACTTGGAAGTGGGTGAGCTTTGTCAAAGTAGAGGAAAACCCTTGATGGACCCTGGGAGGAACTTGCACGACACCAAGGCCAGGTTGTAAGAGTTTCTTTGTTTCGTTATTAATACAAACTGGTTTATTTTTCTCAATAGCTTGTGTTAATGAGTTATTTCATGTGTTCCTTGGTCTGCATGTTGAATATATGTTTTATTATATGAAATGCAAGTGCTTGGTAATTGTTTGATTGTTTGTGGTTGCAGGAATTGACTTGAAGGAGGAGCTCATCCGGATCGTCAAGAACGGACTTCAACAACAGCGTTTTGGAATAAGGTAAGCCTAAACACTTGTAGTTTTCATGTTGTAAAAGGTGTATTTAGAGAAAGATCACTCCATTTTGTCTTGTTTGTCATTAGAATGTCTTAGACTTCTAGGAAGGTCAGCTGTGTCCGCACCCTTGACCAATTCCGTGTGACAAGTTGCAACATTCTTGTTGCAATATTGAGGCTCATGACTTTTTGGCTCCATTGCTGGGGAGGTTTCAAAGTACACATTGTTTTCTTCCCTAGTTGATTCATTTCTTTTTACTTTGTGCAAAAAAAAAAATATTTGCATTAGGCATATTTAATTTCACAAGTAGAAAACTGCATTGCATTATAGTTTTCATTCAATCATAAAAACAAAAACAAAATTTCTCTAACACCAACCCACCCCCCCATTTTATCACGTGGTGCAATAAGAGCCACATCACCATTCAATTTTACAGGTAGAAGAAGAAGATGGCAAAGAATGTAAAAGAAATGGATGGAGATGATGATGAGAAAGTTCCTCTCGGATTTCTCATTCAAGATACTGATGGTATTGTGCACATGAAGAACATCCCTCCATCTTTTCTTCCAAAATTTCATCATTGAAAGTGAGAGGATCTGGAAACCTTTCTCTTTGAATTTGAAATTGTTTGTAGATCTTATGGTTACTTATTGAAAACTCAAAAACTGAGATTGTTTCCGGCAACATTGAAGGATAGAGCTCTTAAATGGTTCATGAGTTTAGGGACTAATTCAATAAGATCATGGAATGATATGCAAAAGATATTTATAGAAAAATATAAAGATCATGATCTTAAGGAAGAAATATTTAGAATGAATTAAAGAGAAGATGAGAGCCTTGAGGATCTAATAGAGAGGTTCATGTATAATGTTAAGAGGGAAAAGCTACACCATTTAGGATCCAACACACTAAAAACCCTCTTACTTAGAATAATTAGGGATGAATGGATTGAACTCCATAATATCATGAGTAGAGGTGATGTATATCAATTATCATTTGATAAAATTTGTGAAACATGAAAACACATATCAAGAGGAAAAGCAAGAGTAGGTAAATCAGCATCAAGATCGGTAAGTCAAGCTAAACTTGGAAATTTGTTTTATGATTTTAAAACAGAAATTCTTTGCAATCTAACAAAACAAGTAGCAATGTTAATAATGCAAGATGAAAGGAAAAGAAAATGTTGATATTTGTGTTGCAGAATCACAGGATGTTAAACATTGTCCATCATTACCAAGGTTGAAGGAAGTTCACCAAGAGAACAATGGAGCAAGTCAATTGCCAATGCAACAATGTTATGTAGCTCCAAGAGGACCATGGCAGCCTATTCAGCCTGATATGATGAAAGAGCCTAATTCCCAATTTCAAGTTTATGCATATCCACCTCAAAGTAATTGGAACACACCTTTTCCTTGGCAACATTGGCCATCTCAACCCCAAAACCAATCTTGGCAACAAGGTTGGAAAGGAACTTATGGGAGCCATCCACAATATCCTCAATATTTTCCTCAATATCCTCCATGCCCAACTCCATGTTATCCCTACCATTCACCTCCACCACAACCACAATCCCATCCACATCCATCTCAAATATACAGTCCCACTCAACTACTTGTACCACCATTTCCAAACCCACACATTGAAGTAGCTCAACCCACTTACAATGCTGAGCTACAACGCTTCCAAACATTTCCTCTTGAGCTCAATGGTATTCACCATAGCTTAGGAATATTATTACAAAAAAGTGATTCTCTTGATGCCATTGAGGGATAACATGCAGAGAAAGAAGATTTGAAAGAGAAGATCAAAGAATCATGGGCTGCACTTAATGAAGAGCAGACAATAAAATCAGAGATTGAGAAAGCTCTCTCATGGTTATCATCAAGTACTCCATGTGTTCAAGAGAACAATCAGCAAAAAGAGGAAGATTTGAAGGTCATGGAAGAAGAAGACATCCAAGATGATCCAAATCAGCAAGTGGACCAAGGGCATCACAACTATATTGAAATATGGTTCCAGATAGTCATTAAGTTGCAACAATACCCTATTCTTCAAATGTGCTTGATATCATCAAATTCAAATCATTTGATCTTTCAAATCCAGGTACATGTCAAAGCATACATTTCAAGCCTCCACATCATTTTATCTGTCATCCTGATTTGCACATATGTAAGTATATGGGAATGTTCTCCATGTACCTTTGGGTATATCAAACAAATTTTCATGTATGAAAAGTATATTGGTATGCTTCCTATCGTACATGATCACATTAGACAATGCTAACACGGACTATGTTATGCTCCTATACCAATAGGTGTCATATTTCATGATTGATTGGTTAAAGTCCCTAATATGTTCATCCTTTCCCTGCTGCAAAGGTTCCATATTTTTAAAAAATAAAAAAGCTTAAAAAATGTAAAGAGGGTATGAACTAAAAGAAAGATCAAAGGGTAAAAAGAATGAAATGGTCAAAAGAAAAATGAAATAAATGAACCCCAAAGAAAAGGATCATGAAAGTGTGCTAGTCCAAAATGCCACTACTATTCTATTTTTGCAAAAGAATCTCATTGTGTGCAGTTTGTTGACTCTTGCCACAATTTATGGATGGCCAAATAGCTTAATCTTGGCCATTTCATGTTTGAATTTCTTGTTTTAAGGATAGAGAATAAAATCTGTTCAAACTGTTTAAACTTGGCAGATAAATAGTTAGGTAGAGAATCAAAGGAGCTCAATTGTTAAACCCGAGCCCTTGGATGTGATAAGGGCAGACTTAGATAGGATTCCCATGAAAAGAAAAGAAAATTTGTAAGGGTTTGCTAATCCAAGTGCACCCATGGAAGAAGAAGAAACATGTTAAGTACTGCAGGCTGGGTAGGTAGTTTTGGTGTTGCAGAAGCAGGCTTATGATCAATTTTGTCTCTCAAAGATGTTCATCTTATTGTTATCATAAGTACAATGGTAATTGTTTGGCTACAAATCAAGTGAGGCATGACTAACTTCCCTTCACACTTCTCCCAAAATAACTTACTAACCTCCCCCCAAGGATACTGAGATCTGCTCAATACTCCTAAATCACCCCATTTCATGAAAAAGCTTGAGTAAAATAACATTCTTGCTTTAGGCAAAGAAGCCACATTTCTGGTGTAAAACCCTTTTCATTTCCCTAAGCCTAAGTTTTTGGACTCTATAACTTAGTGCTCTTTTTCAAACATATCTCTCATACTAACCCTTTAACCTTTATTATATAATCCCCATATAGTTTGTTCCCCCCGTATTATGTAAACATATGAAAATCCCCAAAAAATTAATATCCCGCCCCTGGTTAATCTATAACCATAGCACTATATAAACGAGGGTTTAATGGTTCATCTGGAATTCATTAAAAACCTTTGCCACGCAAAATGTGGTTAATTAACCATCTGGGTTAATTAACAAACACCCCAACAACCAATAGTAATCGCCCCGATATATTTAAAATCATTGTTTATATTACATGGGCCTCGCGTCATAGCCCTCCGCCAGCTCCGTTGAGCGCCAACCGTTGGATCCGGGCCCGCTGATCGGACGGCTCACGATCATATCGTGAAGCCCTCCGCTACCGATGTTTACCGCCGGGGGAGCCAGCGGTATTGTCGCTGTACCTGGGACACACGGCGCCCTCCCGTCATGCTCACGGCCCCTTCGCCCGAAACTGCCTTAGTGCATAAGCGGTGCAGGCCAATACCGCTTACCGCCCTCCCGCTGACCCCGCCCACTGACGTCATCACCATGTCACCTCCACATCAGCATCCGTACCCCGTGTCACAACAAAACGTCACGTCCCGATGATGTCATCCGACCGAAAAGCGCCAAAAAGCCCCGCGAAGCCAATTTTTGTTAAAAAAATCATAAAAATTGTCATTTTCGCCCATTTCATTCATTTCTTCTACGAGACTGTTGCATGCAAACTACATCCAAGCAACTACAGAAGCGACCAGTCCACCACCCAACCAAGCAAAGTCCAGCATACTGCTCCGCAACTCGTCAGTCAACCTGCAAATTACACTCGTTCGCCTCCAGAATACAGGTATTTACCCTGTCCCACCTCCCGAACCTGTATTTTCGGTTTTCCTCTACAAATTATACCTATAGGAGCCAAATTCAAGCTAAAGTAGTCCATAATTGCTATACCAAGACATCCAAAACTGCTCTTTTGCCCTTTTTCCACAGAAATTCAACCTCCAGTTTAAAAACACAGAAAACTGAACATGGAAGCCCCTGTGGCCCTCAATGTAATGCCCCTCAATGCACCTCATAAAGACCAGAATCATCTACCCTTGGCCGATAGATATTTCTAAATAAAAGACCCATATGGTTGCCAAAATCATCTTCATACTTTCTGCCTAATCAGAAATAGTCATCTCAACAACTCTGATATCTATGGAATATGGGAATCCAATCTCCCCAGGTATTACCTTCCCTCAGTCAATGTGTTCCCAGATATTATTTGCCACTGTTGTGCCAATTATGACCCTGTTAGTAAAGTAGTTATGACCCCATCACAAACTGTTCTCTTTTACATAACTGCTGAATCTATCAATGAGATGCTACACTTCCATCCAGTTCAGCCTCTTGCTCCTCTTTCCATGGGATTTTTGCTTGAGCAAGGCTCTCAACTATCCAGTGCAGAAATAACCAGGATTGCTAGGTTATTCATGAAACCAGATTGCCAGCCCCAAGGCCCACCTCCTTATTTATATGTCTGGTTCAATGAGATTGGAAGAATTATTCTTGACATGATATCAGTGATCTTGGGATTTAGGTCCAGTGAATATGTAGATGAGATTGTCCTAGTTCTATTATCCACCTTTACTCCAGGACAACCCCCTGCTATTAAGTATGACTATGCCTCTTTCATTGCTGACAAAATCCATGCTCAATTTCCTGATGGGAAATATAAAGCTGTCAACTTACACACATCATAGGATCCATGAAGTAGAACAATATGCTAATCAGGATGAGTGGGTAGAGGGTACATTAATAGAAGAACTTACTCATTAAGAAAAGATGGAACAAGCTATGAAAGATTTAGAAAAGACCCTTGAGCTGGACCCTTTTGGACAGGTATCTTTCAAGCTGCCTCAGCAATCTAGAGTGGGTACATCTTCTGCTGGAACTTCACAGCAACCTGTACAAGAAACCAGCACACCAGTTTCAGGCTCTTCTAAGGGAAAGGAAGTAGCAGGAACAGAGTGGAAAGCCATGACTGATCAGCAGGGGAAAATTCCTCCGGTACAGACCAAAGCAGCAGAGATTCCTACACTACAGACTCCTCTAAATGAGGAAAAAGGCAAGAAAAGGGACAGAGAAGAAAACACACCCATCAGTGGACCTGCAGAACAACCAGGTGCAAAAAGGAAAAGACTGAATCCTCTATCTGAAGAGGAAATCATTGAAGAAACAATAGAAAGCCTAAGAGGTGAGAGGGCAACCAGCCCACAGACCTCCCCAGTGATAGACACATCAACCAGCTCACACAGGCAGGAGCTAGAAAGGCAGCATAGTGTGGAAGTTTCATCCACTAGGCCACCAAGTAAGCAAACCTCTGATATCAAAAGAACATTCACAGAGATAAAGGCTAGAAATGATCCATTGAGGCTGCAAATTTATAACCAATATCTTAAGATGGCCCCACAAAATAGCAAAGATTAATGTCAGCATATGACATAAAGGAGGGCAAAATGATCATGAGCTATTTCAAGCCTAAAGTGCAGCAACCACAATCAGCAGCTGACTACATCAGGACAAATCTGGAGGTCTTCGCCAAAGACATTCATCCAATAGACCAGATTGAGCTGCACAAACAGACTGGAGAGATGGTGTATTCCACACTGGCTGATAAAGCAATGTTGGCTCATAAATTGCAAAACTCATTGGAGAACACCTCTACTTAACTAGATTTAGAGAAAGCTTCTTCTCTAGCAAAGGACAACCGGATAAAATCCTTGGAAAATATTATCATTGAACTGGGACATGATCCCAAAGATGCCAAAGACATAAAAGCACTAATGAGGAAAAAGGAAGAGGACATTGCTGCCCTCAGAAAATAGCTCAAAATGCCTCCTTCTATGCATCCACAAACAATAGATGTTGTACAACAAAAATCCGAAGAGGACATGATGGACCTGCTCATGAGGTTGAACGAGAGATTGAGTGAGACAGAGCAGGCATTGGAGAAAGCACTACAAGAAAAGCAGGGAGAGTCATCCTCCCAACCACCTGAAGTAGCTCCAACAGTCACAACTGCCCCTCCCACAGTTATAACAGCAGTGCCTCCCACTGTCCTAGCATCAACTGCAGAAATCACCACAGGTACCTCAACAACAGCACTAGGCAGCAGTACAGCTATGACTACAGAACATTTAATAAAGGCCATGGAGGAATTGAAACTCCAAGTATCAAAGCTGAAACAAGTCAGAGAAAAACTGGCAAAAGTAGCAAAGCTATGATAAATCCAAGATGAATGTGGCAGAGAAAACAAGGGAAGTCAAAGCATTAGAGAACAAGGTAAGAGCCTTAGAAAATGATCTCTCTCTGCATAAGCCTCTGGCAGAAATCAGAGGAATTTTGTGGACCAACATCACTCAGTCCCTTAGTGATGTATGGATGTCTATTCAGACCATTTATTAACATATTGATTTGATAAGAGAAGCCCAAGTAGAAATTCAGAAAACATGAGCCTTATTGGGACAGATGCCTGAGCAAGCTAACAGGCTAATACATTTTTTGAATACTAAGACCAGTGAAGAACTGGAAGCATTGGATATTAGAGACAGAACAGGTACCATTCTGGACATCAAGAGAGTTCTAACCATGAGAAATCTGATGCAAAACTTGGACAGAAGATGCCAAGACATGCAGGTAGAGATTGACTCTTTCACAGAAAAATTTACAGTCCTACATCAAAAAGGTTTTCCAAGTCCTTTGGGAGATAATGATCGTCTGATGAAGCACAAGGACTATGTAAATAAATTAAATACATATGTTGTCAATCAAGCTAATGTATCTTCAAGTACTTCAGGAGAAAAAGCACTTCCATCTGGCCAGTCCCTTTATGACAGCCTGGAAAATCTATTCTACACAGAGCATGAGGTGAAGCATCTTTTCACCATCCCACCTAATTTCTTCAGGTACACAGAGACTGATGAGACTTTAAGGAAGTTGCAGAGACATAAAATACCAGGACCAAAGTGGTGGCAAAGCATGTTAGAGATCCTGTAAATTTATCTTTGGTCAATGCAAAATTGTGCACCATCTGCTATAATATGGAGAACAGAAAATAATCACGGTCCTGCGGGTCAAAGCATATCACATCAGAGTTAAAAAAAGTCCGGCCAAAGCAGAAAAATCAACACAGAGGATCCGTAGAATACAACTGGGAACCAACTTGCAGCACCTACCTCCAGTATGCCTCATAAAGACGGATCAACCAGCGCAGCATAAAATTTATTACATCAATTTATTGTCTCCCTGTTTTTGAGACTGTCTGTCTCTATCTGTGTAAAAGAAGCATTAATTGTCAGCAAATATTATTTCTATCAGATATTTTGTATGATATCTTGACATTTTTGTATAAATACCCCCCCAGACGAATTATTTGGGGTTGGTTGATGGTGGATGTTCTTAGTTGTGATTGTAATACTGAACAATGTTGGAAATAAAAGCTGTTGGAACCATTTTCGTCGAGCTCACTGGATGAAGAATTGATGCTAAGGACCATGTTACAGAATTCTTGAATCGTTTTATGGATCAATAAGTCCCTTCTAACTTGTGTCTTACAGTTTCTGTGTTTACTATATCATATATGTCTCATGATCTAAATAATAGAGAAAAAGAGTAACTCAGAATTTGCTTGTTTGCACTTTGTGTTCAGTCTTTGTTATTATTAATGTTTTCTTTAGAATTAGCATAAACAGTGAATTCTTAATTGCTCCTGTTTCCCCTGGTTCTTTCATCTTGAATATTAACTAAGGAACTCTTAATTGCTACATAGCAGTAATCGTCCATTTTCCCTCTGTCAACATGATGAAGGATTCTTAATTGCCCTTCATCCATTGACTCCATTCCATTTGATTCCAGCCTATAAATTGTTCCATGTTTGATTACCTTGCTCTGTGATAAATCCTTGGATAAGAAACCTAACCCAGGAAGCCCTCCCTCTTTGACTCCATCATTCCCAATGGACTGAAATGCTTCAGCTTTACCTCACTGTTGTATTGAAACTCCATTCCTCCAACCAATAATCTAAACAAAACCCTTGTACTTCATAACTAGCATAATATACCTCAAAACAAAGCTAAATCATAAAGAGAGAGCCCTCTCTGGATGTAGATTGGCTAGAATCCGTATCTAAAAGATTGGTCTGTGGTTACCTCGGCCGTATTCCCTTTCTTACAACTTTAGGGAACAACCTGAGTGATAACAAACTGCACCTCCACGTACCTCAAGTATATTTTGGAGGCCCCCTTCTAGGTTGCATACCATCCATAAATAACCGAGTTGGCCACCTTGTACACTATGATACACCGAACCAAGGTGGTATATTGCAGTTCACAATTGCTTGGTAATCCCTTGATACCTAGTTAACCCTTTTTTTATTTTTGTTATTTATTTGATTGAATAAAATTGGAATACACCTTTAATAAAATTCATTGTGGTTGATTTACTAAGACATTCACGTAGAATGCAGGGTCTACCCCTTGAATATACACTTGGTCAATTGGAGAAGATTAAAGAAGAAAGGTCAAAATCGAAAGGATCTGGAATATCATATCAACCTAAGACATTTGGAATTGTATAATCAGAAAGAGTAGAAACTGAAATGATTCAATCTAGACCTGAAGTTACTAATATTATTCAAGGAGAATCCAATACCAGAGAAATTTCAGACACATAATTAACTGAACCAAACGTTGAAGAACCTGAATCTAACATTTCTGAGCCCGAATCACCTTCAACTGCTATAGCCCCTACTCCTACACTGACTTCACCTCGAAGAAGAACTATAATTACAACTGGTTTTCCTCCTGGTCTTATAAGTATTGAAGATATTACTAAAGAAGAGGAGGAAGAATCACCACATACCCCTTTTACTGCTATTGATCCACTAGCTTTTCCAAGAGTTCCTTTTGATCTTTTTTGACCAGATCCTTGGTATTTTACCCCCTTGAACTATTTAGGTCAAGGTATTCCTTGTTTACGAACTCCTTTCTATTTTTCACCTAGACGAAACATGTCAGAAATTCCTCCAGTGGGCCAACCTACTGAAACTTCTATGTATACAAGCTCTCCAGAGTCTTTATTATATGGTGGGCCTTCGGTTTCCGCTAGGTACCAATCACTTTCTGGGACTTTTTTGGGAGCCTCTCCTTCTCCTCAAGTTTCTACTTGGCCATCTGGTTTATCTACCTCTACTGCTCAGAGCATGACCTCTATGCCTGAAATACCTTTGGCATTAGACCAATACATTAATATGATATCTGGTAATACAGGTAATCCTCAAGTAACCCCAACTGGCATTTATTATCCACCTAGGGGGAAACCATCTTATCCTCCACCTAGAGAAAAACCCATTTCAGAACATATCCTACGATTGTAGGACAACCTCTTGCTGAAAATTATACAAATTTTGGTCATGTACCTTAGGTCGGTCTAAGTCAACCTGTTGTATCTCAACCCTTGATTGGTGCTCCTTATCCAGGAATGAATACTATTTGGAACCCTTCTTATGTTCAACAACTTGTTCAAGCTGCTCCACAAGTGCCTGTTTATCAACCTATTTAGCCTACTAGACAACCTATTCCACAAATACCTGTTCAAGGTATTCCACAAATACTTGTCCAACATCTTATCCAGGGAATTCCACAAGCACTTTTCTAGCAGCCTATCCAGTGAATTCCACAAACATTTTCCCAACAACCTGTCAAAGGAATTCCTCACGCACCTGTTCAGTAACATGTTCAAGGAACTCCACAAGTGTCTATTCAACAACCTGTCCAGAGTAGTCCTCAAACATATATTCAACCTACTATGTAAACAATTGTTCAACAACCGGTTCCAAGTACTCCTCAAATGCATATCCAATCTATGCCAAAAATGACTGTCCAAGTTATGCCTCAAATACTAGTTCAACAAACTACACATACTATTCCTCAATCATTTTCTTATCAAAATGGTCCCACTTTCCAGTCTACAACACACATTTCTATCAGACAACCTAGTATTGGAATGATTCAAACACTATATCAAGGTTAACCTTTTCAAGGTCAACCATTTCAAAATCAATTTTTTCATGGTCAACCTTTACAAAGTCAATCTTTGCAGGGGATATTCTACTTGGGTCAAATGGTACAGGGTCAAACATATCCGAATCAACATTTTCAAAGTCAACCATACCCTGGTCATACTTTTCAAATCCCATCTCAACTGCAACCTGATATGTCTTACCTTGGTTACCCAGGAGGGATGCAAATACCAATTGCTCAATCTATTCTAGGTTCTATTAGATATCCTCCTTCAGGGGTTGGAATTAATCCTTAAGGTTATCAATATCCACAACAAGACATTAACCGGTAGTTACCTTTTATAGCAACCCTAGATTTACTAGATTTGTCCCGGCTTACAAATTATCCCATTTATTATTATCCATTTTGGTCGGCCATTCCTACTAAACTACCAAGTGATATACCAAAATTTGAAGGTAAATCAAGAGAGGATCCATCAAATCACGTCATGACATATCATCTATGGTGTGCTTCGAATTCATTGATTGATGATTCTATTAGATTACACCTTTTCCAACAAACTTTAATAGGTTCAACAACAAAATGGTACATTGAGTTACCACGTGCCTCTTTCCACAATTTCAATTCCTTAGCAACAATGTTTTTAATGCATTTTTAGTTACCCATTTGATATGACATTGGTACCGAACTTTTGACTTCATTAAAACAATCTACATCTACCTACATTTCATCATATACATGAATGGAGGCGTAGACATCGTTTAGTCAAAGTTTATATTCCAGACCAAATATTAGTTGAATGGTTTACTAAATCCTTACTTCCAGATATTACGAAAGATGTTGCTAAAGGAGGTGTTGTAATAGAAGAGCAGGTGATTTCTCATGCCCAATACCTAGACCTTGTCTATTTACAATCTGGCACTTTGTACAAAAAGATCCCAAAATTACCTCGCCCAAAATTTTTAGATCATCCAGATTCAACTCCTATAGAATCTAACACTGCTGATGGTGTAATTGGTTATATCATCCAACAATCAAAGAGTAAATCATCTAAGAAAAACTATAAAAATACTCAGACCTTGGCTATACAAGATTCACCGAGTGAAAACATTGCTCCAGAAATTACTTCCAAAATTAAAGCAATGGAACCATCTGCTAGAAAAGTTTAACAACCTGGAGGTAAGCAAAAGGGGAAAGGGAGAGAAAAACAGTTTATTTCTCAAAGGATAAACCAATGAAAAATGAACCTTATGAAGAAAAAACGTAAACTCGTTATCCTTGTTTGATCTATAATGAAGAACATTATACAAAGGAATGCCCACATCATGTAGAGGTTAGTAAATTTATAAAAGGTTCTCCTACACCTATTGTTTTGAAGGACCTTTCCCTTCTCAAGACAATAAAATGGTTACACATAATCTATCCTCTTCATCCACATTGGCAGATATCATGATAATCTCTTCACAAGTTTCGCTAGCAACGAGATCTAAATGTTACGGATCTAAAAGTCCTATAGCAAATGGAAATGATGTTAGTCAATATGGTCAACCTTCTATATTAGTTCCATCTCATTTTTAAACTTTACAGATTAAGAAACCAAACCATGACATGGTGATCCGTCTGCCTCCCAAAGGTGTTGTTTCAAAGTCATCTTTTAACCCAGATGCTAGAGCAGTTCAGAATTACAACATTGTTGAAGAACTAGCTTAGTCCCCTTCAGCAATGTCAGCTCTTGAAGTACTGCAAACATGTCCAACACAAAGGAAATTACTATTGTTATCTATTGGAGAAATTGATCCTCAAGAATCTAATTTCATAGTCTTCGGTCTTGAAAGTCATATACCTAGACTCCCACATCATCTGGCATTTCAAATACCATTTTTTTTCAAAACCAAACGAGTCTTTCATACAATAATTGATGAAGGAGCCTCTATGTGTATTATTTATATTGCTTGTTGGAAAGCTTTGTGTTCCCCAAATATCAATCAATTGCGTACCACCCTAAAAGCCTTTCATGGAAGAGGTTTTTGTCCTTATGGTAGTTTGAATGATCTACCAATAGAGTTAGAAGGTAAAACAGTTGCAATCGAGGTAGAAGTTGTTGACACTCAAGTTGATTACAATATTTTACTGGGTCAAAGGTTGACCTATGCAATGTTTTCAGTGGCCTCATCACTCTTCCGAATGATATTATTTCCTCATCAAGGAAGGGTAATAAAAGTAGTCCAGTTTCCTTATTATACTTATGACCCTAACTCTACTGGTAGTGTACCTTTTGTGGGTAAGACGAATACATATTATGAAGATATTGGTGTTGGTATGCTTAAGGGTTCATCATTGATGGGAACTTTTGCACTCGCTCCACCCAACTTTTCATCTAGTGTTGCCTAGGTCAATATGATCTCATCAAGCACTTTAGAATCATACGATCCTTGGATTGTGCCTTCATAATTTGAACTGACCGCATATTGTGCCCAAATGCCTTTAATCCCATTCGAACTATCTTATCAGGTAGTTCAATCATTTTTGGTTCCACTACCCATTGAAAATGATCGAGTGAATGTGATCGTTGACGAGTATTCACAATCATATTGGTTGGAACCAATATCATTACCTAACCCTTTCAACAACATGTTTCCAACAGATGAGAGTATCATGGAAATTATGACTTTGGATGAAATGCCTTGGGACAATTATCATCACCGTTCATCTTTTCTTCCCAACTTTGAAACCAATGAGAATAACTTCTCTACAATTTTTTCACATGAGATCTTAGATAATTCTGAATGCCCTATATCAATTCTTGAATCTAAATTTGAAAAGAATTTAAGAAACATATCTACAACTATTCCAATTAATATCTCAGTGAAATCTAGAATTACAGAGAACATTCACATAGGTGCTTCATGTTCACTTGAAGAAATTCAGACTTACAAAGCCCTATTCCAAGAATTTTGTGACATTTTTTCCTGGTCTTATGAGGAAATGCCAGGAATCGACCCAAGTATTGTTTTTCATGAAATTAAGACCTACCCAGATGCTAAGCCTATCAGACAAAGATTACGTCCAATGCATCCTCAAAAGGTTTCCGTTATCAAAGATGAAGTTGAAAAACTTATTAAATCTGGTTTTATCTATCATGTTCCCTTGACTGATTGGGTCTCCAACATTGTTCTTGTTAATAAAAAGTAAGGGACAATTAGAGTATGCTTCGATTATAGGGACATTAATAAGGCTTTTCCAATGACAACTTTCCTACTCCCTATATTGATCAAATAATTGACGATTGTGCCGGTAATGAAATCTTCTCTTTCATGGACGAATTTTCTGGGTACAATCAAATCAACATACTCCCTACGTATCATCATAAAACCATGTTCATTTGTCCATGGGAAAATTTTTCTTATCAAAATATCCCATTTGGACTAAAGAATGTTGGCGCCACCTTTCAACGGGCTATGTATTACACTTTTCACAATATTAAGCATATTGTACAACCCTATTTAGATGATCTACCAACTCATTCAATGAAACACAAAGATCAACCAAGACATTTAAAAGAAATCTTTATCAGATGTCAACATTACAATATACGCTTAAATCCTCACAAATGTGTTTTTTTGTGTACAATCTCATCGATTACTGGGCTTTATCGTGTCAAAAGAAGGAATTTGTGTTAACCCCCTTAAGGTAGAGGCTATTCTGAATTTGCCTCCTTCCAATTTCTGCCAACTCCAGAGTTTGCAAGGGAAAGCAAACTTTTTACGTCGATTCATTCCAAATTACGTAGAGCTAACTATAGGTTTTACGTGACTTTTGAAAAAGGGCATCTCTTTTGTATGGAATGAAATTGCTCAAAAATATTTTGATGCACTCAAACATGCGTTGAATCACACACATTTGTTGCATCCGCCTGATTATCACTGAGATTACTTTTTGTGTTTAGCTGCATCTAATGTGACCATTGGCATGGTATTAGTTCAAGAGGATGAATTGAATGATGAACATGTGATTTATCATTTAAGTAGGAATCTTACAAAATTTGAAATAAAATATGCACATGTGGAGAAATTGGTCTTGGCAGCGGTACAATTTGTCCAAAGATTCTGTCACTATATTCTTTTACGTAAAACAACATTGATTTCATATTGCAACCCTATGATTTATATTCTTACAAGACAATTTCTAGGGGGAAAATATTCCAAATGGATAGTTATCCTACAAAATTTTTATTTAGAATTGATGAAATCCAAGTCGAAGAAATCATTGGTGTTTGTTGAATTGATATGCGACTTTCCCTATACTGAAACAAAAACCGTGACAGAGGATTCTCTTTCAGATGAATCACTCTTTCTTATTAGCACATTAGACCCTTGGTATGGAGATATTATTGTTTATCTTCAAACTCAGACTTTTAGGTTCAAACTATCTTGAACTAACAGTCATCGTATTTGGTACCAATCTCAATAATATACTATTATTGGCGATACACTTTATTGTTGTGGTGGTGATTCTATTTTTAGGCGACGTTTGACACATAATGAAGCCAAAAAAGCATTAAATGACCGTCATTCTGGAGCATGTGGCGATCATATGTTAGAGTTTTCCACTGCCCAAAAAATCTTGTGTGTTGGGTATTTCTAGCCTTCCATGTTCAAATATTATAAAAATGCAGTCCAAAAATGTCATAATTGTCAAATATATTATCGAAAAATGTGTGCACCCCCTACTCTTCTTCACCCAATCATCGCTATTGGTCATTTTGCAAAATGGGGCATCAATTTCATTACATGTAACCCTCACTTGGCTGGGGGTCATGGGTATATCATCCTAACAGTGGATAATTTTACAAAATGGTTTGAGCCGATGCCTACATATAAGGATGATGGTGAAACCACTACTCTTTTCATATTCAATCATGTGATTTCTAGGTTTTGTGTTCCACAAGCCATCATCACAGACCATGGTGACCATTTTTGAAACTTTATGATGACTTAACTCACTACAAATCTAGGCTTGCGTCATGATAGTTCAACTGCATATTATCCGCAAAAAAATTGCCAAGAAGAAGTCATGAACAAATTTTTAACTACTATTCTTCAATGGATTGTAGGAATTCATAAACGAAATTGGCATTTGATGCTTTTTCCAACATTGTGGGCATATCACAACTCAATAAAAACTACAACCGAGTTTACTACATTTTAGTTGGTTTATGGTCTGGAAGTAGGCTTACCCATTGAATTTGAAATCCCGTCTTTGAAACTAGCAATCAAATTATTACCTACTACTTCTCTAGAGGAAGAACAATTTTTATACTTAGCACGTTTAGATAGACTCTCTGTGATGCTGCACTAGCTAGTGAGATTCATAAACAATGAGTTAAAGCACATTTTGATTGAAATGTAAATCCTCGCTCATATTCAAAAGGTGACTTAGCCTTGGTTTATGATCAAGAGCATGATAAGTTGGGTGCTAGTAAGTTCGAACCTATGTGGCATGGTCCCTATATTGTAAAACGTTCACTGGCGAAAGGGACCTATGAGCTAGTTGACTATGACAGTATTCCTTTAGGAAAGCCCAAAAATGGACTTTATTGAAGAAGTGTTATGGCTAATTCACTACGTGAATGATTTATACATTGTTGTATCATATTTTTGTCTAGAAATTTTGCATTTTTTACGATCTTGTTCTACTTATTTTGCTTAGCTTGTGTTACACTTGATTTTTAGATGTTGAATTTCCCTCAAACTTACATTGGCTACGCTGATGGTGCTAGTCGTAGTACTTAGAATTTGTCTTCTGCATCTTGGGTTATTTACTCACCCACTGATGAGTTAGTAAGTCTCCATGGAATATGCCTTGGTTGAACAATGAATATTATTGCAGAATATAGTGCAATTATTGAGCTATTATCTGTTTCCATTTCATTTGGTATTCGTCGTTTAATCATTAGGTTGTATTCTCAACTCATAGTATTACATTTAAACCATATTTATTCAGTAAGAAGCTCTACAATGTTAAGAATGTTTTTTTGGGTCTGTCTCTCGGAGAGAGAATTTTATTACATTGAATACCAATACATTTCAAGAGATTTAAACACATTAACTGATGCATTGACTAATTATGTGTTAAATCGATATTTGCAACATTTGTAAAAAGAAAAACTGTAGTCATTCACAAATTGTACAAAATAAGATGAGAAAATAGTAGTCTCCATTAGTCATAATGTATGTAAAAATTTTGGGTTTACAAAAATGTCATCCAAGACATATGAGGCCCCATGGCCTTTATTATCCGAACATGCCGATAGGTAAAAAAAAAAAATCTAGCCCTATGACTAGCAACTAAGAATGATGATCATGATAGTAGACTATAGCACAAGCTACTCATCATAACAGATGATTAATCGACCCTGGTACTCCTACTATATGCCTCTAGTAGCAGAGAGGTGAATAATCAATCCTAATATCAGGGTTATCTAGAGTCAACATATCTAGGTTATTCTCAATCTTAGTCAAAGCTTATGCTAACTTAGGGTTCTATGTTACGGGAGACGTTGGCTGCTCATCATTCTTGTCAAATTTTCACATCATTGCTAGTCTAACTAGGCCCACATTTTCATAGTTATTTGAGATGATCAATTTGAGATGATTAAAAACAATTTTTCTTTGAAAAAACACAAAACAACCAAAGTGAGAATTTTTACCTATGTCACTCCATTGCATTCCTACACAGAAGGGGTATCTGGATCACCGGTGTAGTCCACACCTGCATATGGGTAATATTTAATCATGATAATCTGGTTAAATCTTGCATTAATAAATTAATCTTGGTTGATAGACATTTATGGCCACCCTTTCTCAATTTATCATGAGGAACTTAACATCTCTTTAGTGGTTAACACGGTGACCCTGCAGTTGTTAGAGCCATAGTCTCTATAGTGTTGGAGGCATCGGGTGGTTGGAACAAAGGGGGAGGTATTATTAATCAAGCCTCTGATTTCTTCCCATTGGCTTCCATCCCACAACCTACTCTTGGGACTAGTTCCAAAATAGTTAAGAGGAAGGTTACACTTAAAATAGGAATCTAACTTAAAATCAATCAAGATTCTCCATTTCACCTAGCTTGTAGGATTTTCATTTCATCTAGGATAGTCAAGAATCTAAGCAACGGTTTTTCATCCAGCTACTTGGTCTCTAATTAATATAAAGCAAGAATTTGACTCCATAAGGCACTGAGCTCGCGTTTAATCTAATCTAATCTTTAAGTCTTGCTAAAATTAACCAAGTAGCTAGGCCATTCAATCATGTGGCCTGGACTCGTTGGTTACCAACTTGTCCTTCATATCCACATTTCCATAAGCACTACCCCCCATAGCCTATTGTTTGGTAGACAACTAAAATAGAGAGGGAAAAGATCAGAGTCACACCCCCTGCCATGAGTCATTGTCACAATGCCTGTACAATATGAATGAAAAAAATTTTGGACGTTGTTTTGTTGGGGACAGATTTTTCTGTCCTTGGTCCTCATGGAATTTTTTCCATATTTCATCATTTCCTTCATCTTTCCATATTTTCATTTGAGCCTACAATGCCACAAGATTTTTTGGCGCCATTGCTAGACATAAATTTATTGGAACTTGGTATTGACAACATTCTAATCACTCTTCTTAATCATCAAATTTCTCATCTTTCATCATTTCATTAGCTTGTTAATCAAGATATTTTATGGCGCTATTGATATCTCTTCATCTTTTAATCACCTTACCTTTTTTCCTCTCACTAATCCTTTCATCTTCTCTATCTGCACCTTTAGCACCTAGACATTTCGGTTGGTTTCCTGTTTGGGTGGCAACACCACTTATTCATCCATTTACAAGAGACTAATCTAAAAGAAATCCTAGTAGCTTGGTTAACCTTGCTCTCGATCCTGAAAAGCCTCTAAGAGCTCAATTAAACAAGTTACACTCTAGTAAGAGTTTAGTTTGTTGTCAAACAAGAGACCCTCCCTGATTTCCACTTTCTTTTCCTTGGTCCTATAAATCAAGAATTCATGGATTATTACAGGCCTTGCAGCTTTTTGAACATTCAAGGATATCCTCACAATCTTCCAGATGACTCTAATATGCATAAGATTCCAACATTTCAAGAGAATAATGTAATCAATGTTGATGCTCACATAAAAAAATTCATTTTTTTTTTGCAAAGATATACTCATGCGATTCCGTACAATCATGGAGATGTTAGAATGAAACTATTTTTCCTTTCATTAGAAGATGATACATTGGATTGGTTTCATGATGAGCCCGATAATTCTTTCAATTCTTTACAATTTCTTATCAGTGCCTTTAAAGATAAATTTGGAAGGGTCAAAATAGAGGATGAAATTATCAGAAATTTGAATTAGATAATTCTAGACATGCAAATAATTCATGAGATGGATATTAAGGCCATAAAGGAAAGGATAAGGATAATGTAATTTAAGAAACAAATATTGAGGATGGATCATTAAAAAACCATGGTAGAAAATCATGCCAAAGAAATCATTGTTATGAAAATTGATCTTTCTAGCCAAAGGACTGGTGTTCATGATCAATTGAGCAAACTAGAGGAGTTTCAACGCGAGTCAGATAATGAAATAAATAGAGAACTCTTAATGGATAGCAAGCTTCCTAGTTCACTAGGACAATCCTTGTCCTGTTGCAAAGAGATCACTTGTCCCATTGAAATAATTTTAACAGAAAGTATTGTGGTTGGAAAAGAAATTGAGAACTATTAGGTTAATTACAATGCTTGTGGTACTTATGTGTCACCTTTGACAGAGTATATTCAGAATGAGATCAATACAAAGGGTCTACATTTGTCACATTATTATCATCAAAACCCACTGACAAGAAAGGTAAAAGGAAGAAGAGAAGAAGGAAGAGGTCTGATGGATCTGGTAGCTAGGAACAACATGCTGGTCATATAAGTCAGAATCCTAATTTCTCTAGAATTCAACATGGCACATCTGAGAAGCAACCCACAGAGTTGCTGGAAAGTCAAAAGATGCTTAGTATCCACACAGATAACATCTGATTCCATATGGAATCCTTTGTATAGTATCTCTAACCCTACTCCTCTTTATATATGTCGTTAGCTAGTTTTATTTCACACATAATAGTTATGTGTTCTTTCATTTCAACTTGTTAGAATAAATTTTTTATATTCCAACAAATATTCTATGTATGCATGATGATTTCAATTTTGAATGGATATCTATTTGATGGAATTCTGTTTTCTTGGTACAGGATTCTGGATTCTCACATTTCTCCATTGAAGTAATGTGTCCCCATATGGAGCTAGATGTTGCACCCATTTTTTCAACATTCCAAGGAAGCAAGATCCGAAGGCTCGAAGGAATTTTTTCAAATTCAGAATCATCAGCCAACAGTTTCTCATGTCACTGTAAACCAATTATGCAAATTTGCAATGTAAATGATGCTAGTACGACCATTAATTATGTAACAAACTAAGTAAGCCTATGATTTTTTGCGAGGAATTTCATCTTAGGATGTTTTTCATCTGACAGATTATCTGTGTTTCTAAACATCGATGATCGACAAAGTTTTTCCCTCTAGCCTCACCCCATAGCTAGGGTGGAACTTATCATCGAAGTCTTAGGTGAGTCATAGTGTTCTAGTCAAGTCTTTTGTAAAAGTGATATGGGAATAATTTGAGCTAATTGGATAAATTATTTTATTACAAATCACTTGGTCTACTAGAGCGTATTGTGTCATAGAATTGGATATGTTTTATGAGGGTCTATAACAAAGGGGTATTCCCCCTTTGAGGGTTGAATTTGTAAAATCTTAGGTACAAAAATATTTTAGTGCATGATCCCTCATACTTAGACACCATTGCAAAAATATTTGAGGGTGGAAAAATAATTAATCCACTCACGAGTCAAGTAATTAATTTTTATGGCACAAATAAAATTAAATCCTAAGCCAGAAAGTTAATTAATTTAGAGTCAAAATTTAATTGTTAGAGAAATTAATTTCTCCAAGTGGAAAAATTCGCGGGTCTAAAAGAAGTTAATTTTTGGAGGTCCCCCACCAAGGGAATATTGAAAATTTCAAGAAAATTTGGACCCTTGGATCTTGGTGTTTAAGTAAAAGTGAAATGTTTGAGGAAATTAGTTCAAAATAAATATTTTTGAACTAATAAAAAATGGTTTTAATGAGAAATCTGAAAATTCCTAAAAAATAAGTATTTTCGACGACTGAGATTAAAAGTTGGTCAAAGATTTATCAACCGTCGAGATTATATTGATGGGGATCAAGCCAAGTAGCCATTATTTTCCATGAGGAGGAATTTCTCTATAAATAGAAGACCTTTTGCTTCTATTTGGAAAAATAATGATCTTTGGTCTGATGTAATTTTGTAAACACTTGTGTGAAGCCATTGTTCTGCTGGGAACGTTTGAACTTCATAATAAAATACTTTGGGGTACAGTTCGTGGTGTCTTTGTCTTATTGATATATGGTATGTGCTCAGTATATGTATTCCTATATTTCGCTTCAAATATTATTTAGATTGTTATTTCATTTGTAGATGATAGGAACTTTCTATTGGTAAGTTTTGGGCTTAACTTAGGTTATCTGATTCGTTGTATGATCTAACAATTTTTTCTTAAGATCAATATATAGAGTTTGCAGGTTCTCAGACCCTTGGGCTCCAAGTTCAAAAACTATGGGCACAATCTAATATTGTTTGGATCTCAACTATTTTATGTGATTTTCTTACTTCGCTATCTTTAAAAATACATCTAGCCATTGTCAAAATTTTATTAAAAAATATTCTTCAAAATTCTTTCAAGCATTTGTAAATTTTTATAAATTTTAAATTATTTTTGTCAATAATTTTTATTTTATTTTCCTATTTCTTGTTTGCAGTTGGGGTTTGGGGTTTTGAAATTTTTGTATATATTAGGGTTTTGGGCACTTGAATTTTCATTTTTGCAGGTCAGATCCAGGTGAGATCAAAGAAAATTTGTTGGATTAGAGCTAGATATAGGACTGTTGTTGGGAAAAGTATCCAATACGGAATGCCCCTATCCCACTCTAAGAGGTGATAGTGCCTTAGCAACAAACAGGTAAACTTATTTGAATATTCTTCTTTATGAGATGTAAGTGAGGAAGAAGGATCTAACTAACCTGTATCTTCCGCTAGTTTGTCGATCCAAATCACTCCTCTCTTCAGTAGCTCCCAGCTTCTTGCTCCTTCACCGGCCCAGCTTCACCGAATTCCTGCAAGATCACAAGAGAGAGAAACTACACAAAGATACAGATATACATTCATAAAAAGCTCAAGATCAGATTAAGCTAAACATGTAAGCATAACAAAACATCATTGGTATACAACATGTAGGAGAAACTCAAATAGTTTATTGATAAGATAATAAAGTCTGAGAGGAGATACAACCAAGTGAGTTCTGATCCAGCATCTACCTCCCAGCAAGGGAATCCCTTCCTCTCCTCCAACAAAGCATAAATCACCCAATGTTCTAATAACAATCTCAAACCAACAGCAATTCTCTGCAAAGTACAAAATTCCAGCCTCTTGAACCTCTGGGTGAGAGATCCATATATAGATGTGAGTAGAGAGGATGAGTCAGCTCATGTTTTGACTTGTGGCTTCTCTCTGTCAGTTCTTGCTTCCACTTGGAGGTTGAGAACCTCTTACTCATCACTAGTCGAATTCATTGAGGCAAGTGTCATTGGAGAATATTCTGGAAGCTTCCAGGGTCTTTCCACCTCGTTGAATGAACTTGCCATTTGTCATTTCCCGCTCAGCGCACCCTGGTAGTGCTTCTACCTGTGTTGCAGTGCACCTAGCTAGTGTAATCTCTGCATTTCAGCGCAGACAGCTAGTGGAGCCTCTGAATTGATCCTGAATTGACTGTTTCTGAGTGGTTTTTGGTGGAGAACTTCTGGGAGAAGCTGTCATTGGTTGACCTTGTTCCTCTAGGGGTAGGAACAACTCATTTAGGGACTTTGGATCCCTTGGATTATGGACATTTCATGCTCAATGCTGTAAGGCACAAAAATGTCTATAACAGTTGCCCCCTAAAGTATGAGGCCGTTTATCGGGTGAAATGCTTTATTAGGAGGGTCCGAAGTTCTTCCAATGCTGGGAGGAGACCTGTAATAAGATACAATACAATACATTATTTTTCATACTACTTTCATGATCTAGCTGAGGCGGGCATTCCCATGCTCAGCTTTATAAATTCATTTTTCTGTACATAGAACAGACAATCGTCTGATGGTAGACTGATAATTTTGATGGAATTATCATCCTTTGGTAGGATGATTATCTGCTGCAATGATGTACATGTCAATGTCTTTATCTTTCCTGAATATATATCGCAGCCCAGATGGATGAAACTAGATCCAGGGTATTCAAACTCGTTCGATCTTCACTCTAAGTACAAGTCGATCCATGTGAGAGATGTTCTGAAGTCAAACATGGAAAGACATCGCTTGATTACCGGTCAATGAGGTAAACCGTTAACAAGCGCGAGAGGAATCACCGATAATGATAATGACCCTCAAGGTACTGCAGTACAATTCACGTGGTGTGAATAAAGGACTTGGCGTCGAACACCACGCAAAATCTTTCGGTCGAAGGTCATTGATGTATACCTGTCGCCGGAAGTGAGAAACTTGCCATTGAGGCATGCAAGTTTCAAAGTACTGAAGGGGTTGTTCCTAGATCAACTTCTTGGATAATGAGCTGATGTCGACAAGAAGCGATCCGTCAAAGGAGGGCCTTAATGTATCCCACATCAGTGACACGGAACGGAGCAAATGATTTTGATGGAGGTGAAAACGATCTGATGATATATGGTTCAGGGTGGCGGTCATGAAAGGATGAAGGATAATGTATGGTAGTGGATGGGACACGGTTGACTTCTCTGGATGACTTCTCTTGAACATATTGGCGACACTTGTGTGATGGATTGGTAGCATTTACCCCAAAGATGGATGGTATTGGCGAGACCATGGCGATGTGACCGGTGAATGAAACAACCCAACCCGACTCAGGCACGGAGTGGAAGTGTCATGTTCAAGAGCGACTTGCTACCAATAAAGTTCTTTGAGTTTCTTCCCAATTTTTCCCCAGTCATTGCTGACCAGTACCTCTTTATTTTTGTCAAGCTTGAGGAGGATAACATATGCTTGTTCTATAATTTTCCCTTCGGGCAAACCCATCGCTATGTTTTAACGAGCCTAGCGATAGTGAAACTCGTTCTCGTCTAAAGACAAGTTTGTCGCTATTTAATGCTTTTAACGAGTCTAACGACAAAGATAACTCGGTCCTTTTCATTTTTAGAGAGTCTGAAAAGGTACGTAAAGTCAACTCCGAAAGTCCCTTTTCGTCATCTAATCCCTTAAGTCCGAAAATGTATAAAACAATACAGAAGGGATGAGTTTTCGATAGTTTTAACGAGCCGAACAAAACAAGCGCTCGATCTTTTTGTGCAATAATCCCTCAGGTCCAAAAAGATTAAAATCTAGAGGAGGGATAGCACTTCCGGTCGCTTTAACGAGCTGGAAGGCCAAAACTCGGCAATCTTTTCATATTTTACGAGTCAGATGAAAATAGCTTAAAGACTCGTCTTTTGAGGAACGAGTGATAAAACGGGTTAGCAGCTGATTCCAGGTAAGGGTTGGAATTTTCCAAGCACAGCAGTGTCACGAGGATGGCTAGTGAAATCACTCTTCGCAGCTGTTCCTCAAAATGGGTAAACAATCATATGGAGGTGAACGATCGGCCAATGGAAAAGTGGAGGTGACGGTGCAAACACGACCAAGGCTTTAATGGCTGATAAAGTTACATTCACGGTGGTTATTTACCGGAGGGTAGTTCATTTTTTAACGAGCTTAAACGCGGAAAAACACTGCTCAAACTTATGTTTATTTTTTTTTAACGAGCATGAACTATGTGCTAAAACTGCTCAATCTTATGTTTATTTTTTAACGAGCATGAACTATGTGCTAAAACTGCTCGATAATCCAGTCATATGATAAGAATGTCTCATGTAAGATGCCATTTTTTATGGAGCTTGCGCCTTACCAAAGCTATGCCCCACATCCTTTCGTTATGCAAGTTCGGAAACAACTAATCCTACGAGTTTAAAGGGTTAGACCTACAGGTTTAAAGGGAGGACCTAAAAATTTAAAAAATAAATAGTCGCCCCTTGCTTGCACTCCAAAAGGTTTGCATGCCCCCAGGCATAAAGTACGATTTCAAGGTTACCCCTCAATTTGCAGATAAAACATTTGTTTTACCAGGAAAGGCCTACCTCTTTCAGGTTACCCAAAGATTGTTCTATTAATCTTTCAAACAAAACACTTCTTCGGAAATGCCTACCGAAATAGACAAAGGTGAGAGACTCCGTCTGTCAACTCACATAACTTTGACAAAAGAATCTTATTCTAGAATAACCCTCTTCCAGCATGGGCGGGGTACAGACTAGTCATATTCTCTCGCGGAAACCTACCTTATACCCAAAGTTTTCCTGCCGAAGTAGACCAGGACGCATGCCCCCTGGGTTCCAGTCATATCCTTCCAAATTACTCGCGCTCATCGGGAGGACGGACTGTGGGTTGAGAAATTTCTTGCGTGAAGAGACCATTTAGGGAAGGCATATGACTATTTGCGATGCGTGATCCGGGAAATGAAAGCTGGTCCACGAGCTTGACCACTCTTCCTTCGTGCGGAAAACACATTACTCTAAAGAGTGAGGAGACGATGGCTCCCATGCAATATATATAGTCTCGTCCAAGGAGTAGGTTATAATCCAAGGGTCCTTGAACGACCATCACGTTCATTTGAACGGTCTTCCCTTTCAATGTGATAGGCACATTGGGGAGGATCCCTAAAGGTCAACTGGTTCTTTATCAAAGCTTGTCAGATTTCTCATTTCAGGCAAAAGCGCTGGCGAACCAAGCGCTTTCCAAGCAGTGGAGGAAAGGATACTCACAGATGCCCCTTCATCAATGATGGTGCTAGCCATGACCATTCTGTATATTTGGACGATAATTCTGAATGGTATGCTTGCTGGCAAAAGGGGTCTGCCTAGTTGGTTCCAGTCGAAGGAGACAACTAGGTTGCTTGGTGGTGGGACCGAGTAAACGGCCGGGTATCACTCTGACGAACTTCCTTCCTGCGATAAAGGAATGGGGGGAGTGCCCCCGTGCTCATCGGAGTCTGTGTTGATGAAGAGAATTTGGATGGTGTCATCTTTATTCTCTTCAGTGACTGTATCATTCGAAGATAAATCCTCTGAAGGCAAGACCGGGTCAACTGCCGCCTTGACCTTTTGACTTTTGTCGGGTATGGATTCAGCTGGTTCATCTTCAATGACCGGCGCTTCAGCTGACCACTTGAGCGGGCCAGCTGGATTTTCAACTAACGAAGGACTCGGTAAGAGTTTTTTATATCCAGGAGGAAGTCGTAACGGTGAAACCGGACGATCATCCAAAACTCTTTTCGCTTCGTCTAAGAAGGGACAACGGTGGATGGCATGATTGCCTTCGCACAGTCTACAGGGAGATCTAGCTCTCCCTTTTTGTCCAAGGACTTCACTCTCGCTAGTTGACGGTATGCATTCAACATGGCTATCAGAGGTTGATGCCACCAGATTGTGCAAACGGGGAGACCAGTCCCTTATCCGAGGGATGCAGGGACAATCTCTGTGGAAGTGGTCTCCCTTGCATATGACACATGGCGATTTAGGCCTAGTCAGTGCTGTGTGTGGATTTTTGTCAGACGACACTTGTTTGCCCCCAGTCGCTTTTGGCTCCTTCTTCTTCTTCTCTTTCTTCTTCTTTTCCTTCTTCTCCTTAGGAACTTGGTTTTTTGTTTTACCAGTTCCGTCAAGCGAAGAGGAAGGAGGAGAGGAAGAATTAGAGGAAGTAGAAGGCTGGTGGGCAACTCTGGACTGGTCTAACTGTTGATTTGACTATCCAGGAATAGTGGTGTTCTGAACGACATTGGTTGAGAAGAGCCAGACCGGCAAGCCAATTGTTAGTCCTGGAAGCGACAATGTGGCCATATGGGGTGCACCAACATCTCCCCAAGAGGAGAAGGGTCTAGGATTTCCACCAAGGGGAATTCCTTGGTTGGTGTGCTCCATTTTCTCAGCCTAAAGATCAACGCAGGAAAAAGGGGTGATTGTTCCGTTTAAAATAAATTTTAACGACGCTTTAGACACAACTTGCTTTTTCAATTTTAAAGAGTCGAGAAAAAGATAAAGATGACTCTAGTCTCCTTCGATGTTTTAATGAGCCCGAAGTGACAAATGCTCGGATGGACTTTTTCCGTTATAGAGTCTGAAAAAGGCCAAAAGGAACTGCTCTGGAGTTCTAGGTAGAGGGTGTGCCAAACTTTTCGCAAAACCGCAGAATACTTTTTAAGATACGGGCGGTCAATCTTCCCGAATGCTGTGTTCAGTGCATTGTGATCAGTAGGGCGGCCGACACAGCTTCCTAAGGATAAAGGTTTTATGCCTATAGGGGTCTCCCAATATATACTCGACGGTACGTGGGAGCACAATCCGTACTGGCGCTATCGTCCCTCAGGAGGAATCAACCAACCATCAGCGAGATCGACAGTCACCAGGTTTTACGACGCTGGAACACGTCTCTAGCCTAGACCTCTATGTTGTGCGTTAAGTTACAAAGCGTTGTTAAGTTCATTCAATTTATTTTAGGTTGATCTTTCTTAGAAGTTTGCCTTTTTGGATCACCACGAGATGTATGATACAATTCCTAAATGCAGTCTAAAGATGATAAGCAAGCTTTCATATCTTTTCAACAATGAAAATCCTAGCTACAAGGGGAAAAGGAAGATACAACTTTTCTCAAAGAGCATAGAGCACACTGTAATGCACTTTTTCCTAAATCAAAGCATGCAAACTATCAAAATGCAAATGCACAAATGCATGTATTTGTTTTCGCTTTCTTAATATTGATGCCTAAAAAGAAAGCTGTTGTATAAATTTGAATTCGATTTCAAGTGAAAACATAAACAAGTTCCTTTTTTTCAAAATCAAAAAGACGATTACGACACCTTATGATTTACTTGTTTCGACACTAGAAATGCATAAATTCAAACCAAACGACAAAAGTAAAAGCTCAATCAACTATGAACAGCAAACAAACTCACTCCTAAGATCAAAACGACACTTACGACAGGTCTAGATCTAAGGGCGACAGTATGACTAGTTTACTTTTGTAATGGGAAACTGCAAATGATGTAACAAATACACAAAGAACAAATACAGTTTCTTTATACAACTAAGGCAGAATTGAGGCAAAGAAAAGGGGTTTCAGATAGGTACACTGACTGATAACAGGCTGCAAAAAACAGAGATAAAACTGAGCAAAAGGAAGCAGGGAACCACAGCTTCACAAGGCAAAGACTGATCAACGCACTCCCAACACAGAGGTTTTGACATTCAGCGCAGGTAGCCTTCACGGGACCTGCGTTGAAATGCAGAACCTCTTCACAGAGTCTGCGCTGAAGCAGAAACGAGAGTTGTTTCTGGGTTCTGGGTTACGGTTTGCAGTTAAATCAACAGTTTTTGACTGGATCAAAGCTATCAATTAGGTACAATTAGGAGGATGATTTAAAGGAGGACTAAGATCTATCACAAAGGGCTGTTAGAGCACTTGTGGATCAGTTTGTTCAGATCATAAAAACAGGCCCAGTGAGTGGACTAGAGTGGCAGATCTCTACTTTGCATTTGAAAATGGCAAGTGCATTTCGATTCAGCACTCCTGAGTTTATGAGAAGAACAATACCAGAAACACAAATAAACCAACAAGATACGATCCCCAGCGGAGTCGCCAATTTGTTGTTGGGAAAAGTATCCAATACGGAATGCCCCTATCCCACTCTAAGAGGTGATAGTGCCTTAGCAACAAACAGGTAAACTTATTTGAATATTCTTCTTTATGAGATGTAAGTGAGGAAGAAGGATCTAACTAACCTGTATCTTCCGCTAGTTTGTCGATCCAAATCACTCCTCTCTTCAGTAGCTCCCAACTTCTTGCTCCTTCATCGGCCCAGCTTCACCGAATTCCTGCAAGATCACAAGAGAGAGAAACTACACAAAGATACAGATATACATTCATAAAAAGCTCAAGATCAAATTAAGCTAAACATGTAAGCATAACAAAACATCATTGGTATACAACATGTAGGAGAAACTCAAATAGTTTATTGATAAGATAATAAAGTCTGAGAGGAGATACAACCAAGTGAGTTCCGATCCAGCATCTACCTCCCAGCAAGGGAATCCCTTCCTCTCCTCCAACAAAGCATAAATCACCCAATGTGCTAATAACAATCTCAAACCAACAACAATTCTCTGCAAAGTACAAAATTCCAGCCTCTTGAACCTCTGGGTGAGAGATCCATATATAGATGTGAGTAGAGAGGATGAGTCAGCTCATGTTTTGACTTGTGGCTTCTCTCTGTCAGTTCTTGCTTCCACTTGGAGGTTGAGAACCTCTTACTCATCACTAGTCGAATTCATTGAGGCAAGTGTCATTGGAGAAGATTCTGGAAGCTTCCAGGGTCTTTCCACCTCGTTGAATGAACTTTCCATTTTTCATTTCCCGCTCAGCGCACCCTGGTAGTGCTTCTACCTGCGTTGCAGTGCACCTAGCCAGTGTAATCTCTGCATTTCAGCGCAGACAGCTAGTGGAGCCTCTGAATTGATCCTGAATTGACTGTTTTTGAGTGGTTTTTGGTGGAGAACTTCTGGGAGAAGCTGTCATTGGTTGACCTTGTTCCTCTAGGGGTAGGAACAACTCATTTAGGGACTTTGGATCCCTTGGATTATGGACATTTCATGCTCAATGCTGCAAGGCACAAAAATGTCTATAACAAGGACCTTTAGGATAAGATCTAGTCTCTAGAATTTTTTGCAGGGCCAACGTCAAGGAATTTTGTAGTGAAACTGAAGATTTGAAGCAAATTTGAATTTTGGGTGAGGGTTTGAAAATTTTTAGGGCCTCTAGGCCCATAGTCCACGTTAGCCCTAGACATATAGCCCTTGAGGCCCTTGCGTCAACATTTTCTAACCTTGAAAGGCTAGCCATATGCCTCTAAAGGCCTCAACCTGCCCTTGTAGCCCTTGTTGTGTGCATTTTTTTGCCTTTTTAGGCATGTCCGTCAGATCTAAGGCCCTCAACCCCCCTTTGCAGGCATGTTGATGCCTTCCCTGCCCCTTGGACCTCTTTCCTTACCTTCGTCTGCCTTATCCTCCATCAACTACCCCTGTGTCCTTCTCCTTATCCCTCCATCTCCCCTTCTCAACCTCTCCTCCCTAAGCCGCAACTTCCTTTGGATTACGACAATCTCTCTTGAGGCCTCATCTCTAGGCCTAAACCCTTTTAGGGCATCTCAACCCCTCTTTAGCCTAGCGACAACGCTTTCAAGGCTTGTCATGTGGCCTATTTGGCCTCTAGGCCTTAGT
The DNA here is from genome assembly GCA_031772625.1 of Pinus tabuliformis. NCBI lineage: Eukaryota > Viridiplantae > Streptophyta > Pinopsida > Pinales > Pinaceae > Pinus > Pinus tabuliformis. The sequence goes on along the minus strand of CM062811.1, from coordinate 1,281,512,971 downwards.
TGCATCCTTAAGGGGCTTGCTCCCCCCTCTTCCTAGCCTTTCCCTTGACCCTATTTGTCCTCCTTACCTTTTTGGGTCTTCATTTGATTTCTGGACTAAATATTGGTATGTTTTGCAGAGGTACTTGGTATAATTTTTGGTGTTTGTAGGTTTTCTAGCCATTGGAAAAATTTTTGCAATTTAGCCTAGTGAGCTTCAAGACCTAAGGCCTAAGGGATTGATCTTCTAACTCTTGTGTCCTAACTATTTTGCTTCATAAAGTAAACTAATTCATAATAGGGGGAAATCTCATTTATATTAGCCTAAAATAAATACATAAGTTTCTTGACATCTAATGAATTAATTACATAAGTTGGACATCCAACATTGGTCTTGTTTTATGTCTTATTGCTAACTGTCATAAGTATAATAAGATCTGATATAACAATGATAATTGCATCATAAGAGGGCTAAAGTGCTTAAGATTTCATATTGGAAAGTTTGGTTAGGCATTTGGAAATTGTTTGACACATTTGGCATGAGTTAAGCACATTGGTAGGTCACTTCTCTCATAATTTGTCATTGTTATCATAAAAGTTAATTAACACTCATTTGGACACAAGTAGCATAAGTGATTTCTTGATAATTATCATTGATAAAATTTGTCATTGGTTTCTAACACATTTGTTGTTGTGATTTGGTTGAAGCTTCATAAGATCACAACTAATAAATTCACTCACTAAAGCACTCTAATCTCAAGTTGCATTGTGTTGAATTTTGATCTAATTGTCTCTAATTGGCATTCAAGTAACTTGCTCCCTTAAGTGTTTGAATCATTGGCATTGATCAATCTAATTAGCATTATTGTGTTGGGCTTCTAAGTGAATCATTGGATAATTTATCTTGAACCTCCTTTACCATTATTGGTTCATGGTTATCCTTGGCATATTCGCTTATCTTATGAAGCTCATAATTAAGAATTAAATGTCATTGAATGTCTATTAAGAGATTTGGGAATTTGGTTACATAAAAGATTTATAATTATCTCAAATAGTTGTTATTGGCATCTTGCATTGAAAATCATGAGCTAATTGTTAAATTGGATAAGTGCTCTAAGTTTCCTTGCTATCATTGTTATCATTTATGGTTAATATCTTGTAGAGGATAATTTTGTCTTGAGCACTTGGGTAATTTTTTTGAAAGGATCTCTTGTTTATTTTAGTACTTGTTAAATTGACACATGGACCTTGGTGATTAAGTCCAAGTCAATTTTTTGAGGAAATTAGTTCAAAATAATTATTTTTGAACTAATAAAAAGTGGTTTTAATGAGAAATTTGAAAATTCCTCAAAAATAAGTATTTTCAACGGCTGAGATTAAAAGTTGATCAATGATTTATCAACGGTCGAGAATATTTTGACGGGGATCAAGCCAACTAGCCATAATTTTCCACTTGGACAAATTTCTCTATAAATAGAAGGAATTTTTCTTCTATTTGGAAAAGGGATGATCTTTGGTCTTATGTAATTTTGTAAACGCTGGTGTGAAGCCACTGTTCTATTGGGAACGTTTGAACTTCATAATAAAATACTTTGGGGTACATTTCAAGGTGTCTTTGTCTCATTGATTTGTGGTATGTGCTTTCCCATATTGCGCTTCAAATATTATTTAAATTGTTATTTCATTTGTAGATGATACAAACATTCTATTGGTGAGTTTTGGAATTAGCTTAGGTGATCTGATTCATTATATGATCTATTTTTTCTTAAGATAAATATATAGAGTTTGGAGGTTCCCTGACCCTTGGGCTCCCATCTCACAGACTATGGGCACAAGCTGACCTTCTTTGTATCTCGAATATTTTATGTGATTTTCTTACTTTGTTATGACTCTTGTTGAATATCTATCTTTCGATATGAATCTAGCCATTATCAAAAGTTTATTAGAAATTATTCTTCAAAATTATTTCAAGTATTTGTACATTTGTATAATTTGCAAAATAATTTTGTAAATAAATTTTATTTTATTTCTCTAACCCTCTTTTGCAGTTAGGGTTTGGGGTTTTGAAACTTTTATATATATTGGGGTTTTGGTCACTTGTATTTTCATTTGTTCATGTCAAATCTAGGTGAGATCAAAGAAAATTTGTTGGATTAGAGCTATATCTACGCCCTTGAGGGTAAGATTTAGTATCTAGAAATTTTTGCAGGGCCAACATCAAATAATTTTGCAATTGTAACACCCTCCTCCCACATCTATCCAAGAAACCATCCAACCGAGGTAAACATGCGACGATAGGCCACTATGATATGATTCGACCTCATAAGTCACCTTAAGGAAGTGAAACCGACGATACACAACATACCTAAATCCAACATCATCAACATAACCCTTAGAGGACAAGTCAGCCACTCAGACAGCCTGTCCCTGGGTCCCACTATTCTTTTATGTCTCTTGGGCCATAGTCACTCTCATGCTATGGGAAAGGGAGCGACCAACAACCTAAAGTCACTCTCATAGGCCTCTCTACCAGTGACTGTGGACCAAAATCATCAGTGTTGTGCCAGCAACTCTGGGATTTGAGCCACTTTTTCATGCCTAAAGCCCAGGACACTACCCAGAACTGATCCATCTCTTCAAATCAGTAAAGTAACATGGAAATGAAAGTACTAAAGAAAATAAATTTTCAAGACCTTGATTGGATCCCTACTAGCCATGATAGGCATTTCGTCAAACATATCATCGACATGTAACCTACAGGTGTAAACAATAGAATTAATTGTAGGGATCTCATACTCATCTAAGAATCTCTATGAACCATTGTTTCCTCATGCCATTTGATGCATTATCATCTATTAGGACATAGACACATTATCCATTCACATACAAGTAAGAACATGTTGAAATCTATACATAATCGTTGTCATAAAATGTGCATATAACCAGCATAATAGGAACATAAATACAATAAACATGACAACCTTCAAATCCATAAATACATTAGTACCTTTACACATGGAAATCAAGGGAAAGATTTCTCATTAATGAATGCAATGAAACAACTAGAGATGGGACTACCACATTCCACCCGACCGTAGAATGGCTGAGCCAGATCTCTCTTCAGTCATTCACCCCCGTGCCATATTCCAAGCATGAATGTGGGATCTCATAAAACGAATCAATCAAAACTCATCCAGGGCTTCCAGAGGCCATCCACCTCAACCCATCAAACAGTGATTCCACCTCATGATTGGACATCACAAAACCATCATCAGATCGGTCTCCATCCAAGCCTTCCAGGGCTCCAGAGTGTTTTTCCAACCAAGGATCCAGGTCTTGTAACTCAACCCATAGCTTTTAACGGGCTCGACAGCGTTTGTCCAACCAAGGCTCCAAGACGAGTAACTCAACCCACCAAGGGCTCCAGAGAATTTGTCCAACCAAGGCTCCAGGACTAGTAACTCAACCCACCAAGGGCTCTAGATAATTTGTCCAACCAAGGCTCTAGGAATAGTAACTCAACCCAAGCTGGTATCGGGCTTTAGAGTGTTTGTCCAACCAAGGCTCTAGGACTAGTAACTCAACCCAAGATAAGGAACATGAGAACCAATAAAAAACAAACAATGCAAGTAAACCCAAAATCACCATGGCTATCCAAGAAATGTCTAGGCTAGGCAATCCACTACCAATCCTGCCCATCCTCCATACCAATGATAGATCATAACCAAGAAACCACATGCATGTGCCATGCATGGAAAAATATTGAGGAAAACATACATGCAACTCGGTACCTGCAAGAGAATATCGTTTTAGCTATTTATCCTGATGCCCTCATGTGCTCTCTTGCTCTCCCTTTGCCTTATTGATCCAAGAATCCAATTATGCCACCCCTCCAAGAGTGCTCCAAGAAAACTCTAAGTATACAAGAGTATGAGAGAGAGAGAGAATAATGAGAGAGCTCTAAAACTGAATTGACCAATTCCTACCCACTGATCCTCAGAAGCATTTTTATTAATGAGGCCTCTATTTTCTTCGTTTTCCATTATTTTCCTTCAATTTCCTCCTCACATGCAACATGCAACCTTTCACCTTCCTTTTCTCCTAATTTCCATTATTTTCACAAATAAATGTACCAAAATACCTTTTTGCCTCTTTAATGCCTTAGCCATTGCCTTTTCCAATTTCCTTAGCCATAAACGACCAAATGAACACCCACTAGGATATCCTTCCAACCTTTCAGCTTGGAATACATGTCCCATCATCCGTGGTATTTATATATTTTTACATGGAATTTTCACCAGGGCTGTTACAAAACCCTCCCCCTTGGGGGAACACCGTCCTTGATGTCCAATGACACCTATAACCAACAAGGTTGCTGAAAACAAAACATACTGCCCATGGATACTTATAACACATCTCGTCCCAATATTTGCAATGAAAGACCTGCTCAAAATAAAAACATCATGACAATATGACAACATACCACATGGTAGAGCTTTATAACACAACTCATTACAATATTTACAATAACCACATATACACATGTGCACTTTTGCTAAACCAAAAAATAAAAGGATATGATGCCTGTATCAGTCAACAAGGGAATCCAGAGGCTCACACCTCCCCCCTCAAAGTAATACTAGGATTCATCTCCTTCCCAGGAAGTCCAAAATCTGCTGCCACAGTCAAATATGCATCCAATGTCTAGCACTACAATCCCGTGCCACTTGTCCTCTCAGTGAACATTTATTGACTCATTGTTCCAGGGTGCACTCCCAATGTGCATCTGATTCCATCTGGAAATGCTCATGACCAAAAAAATCCATCCATGGCCTTCCCTTCTCTACTACATAGTCCCTCGAGTAATCCTGTCAACCCTTTCGTGTAATTACTCACCTTCCAAGTTTCGTTGGCACCCCCATCCTAGGCAGTCCATCCCTTGGCAAGGCTTCCTCACATCGGAAGATAAAAAATCCAAGGCATATACCTACCTCAAAACCATCATATCAGTCACAACATGCTCATGGAAATCAATGGACATAATTGGATACCAGTGTCCCACAATGACCCTATTCCTCGAGTGCTTTACCAACATACTACTACATGTTTCAATTTCTTTCATTGTTGCAAATTATTGTAGTCAATTTCAATCACCCAACCGAGCATTTCATGCATCCCTATACTAAGCACATAACTTCCATTAGATTTAAAATAAATTGAAATAAATTCACATCATACCTCATCGATAGCTAGTCAATAAGGTACATTTGTAATCATGTTCGCTTCCTGCCACAACAATTCAAACTAGTATATTTGACCAAAACATGTATAAAAATATCACATCAGGTTAGCTCAAAACATAACCATCAAAATCATAAATCAGATGTAAACATCATAAACCAGAATCATAGATCACATGTAATCATCATATACCAGATCATAGATCACCCGTAATCATCATAAACCATAATCATAAACCACATGTATAATAAAGCTAGAATAAAATATCGATACTTATCCTTCATCGATCCTTACTTCTGCCTTTGTTTTTATTTCGTATGCACACTAGATCAGTTACCACACCTGACAAACACCTAATGCCTTCTCCTCAACTAGGTGCACATATACATAGTGTGTATCACAGACATACGACCAAACACGACATAAAAATCCATGCAATACATGCATCTACACCTGACATACAACACATAAACCTACACCCAGTGTATACAATGCAATACATACGCCTACACCCAGTTCATAACATAACACATACACCTAAACCTGGCGTACAACACAACACAATACATCCATACCCGATGTAAAACACCACACAATACAAGCACCTACACCATGCACATACCTAGTACCATATGCCCTCAACACAACATGTATGCCATGCACACAACACTATATGTGCACTAGTACCACACTAGTACCATACATACAACATGTACACAATACCACCTGTACACTGCACCACCTGCACAATGTGTGCACAACATCACATGTACACGACGCCTCCTGCACAACGTGTACACAACGCCATATGTACATGGCACCACTGTAAAACGTGTACACAATACCACATGTACACAGTACCACACACACGACATGTACGCGACACTACCTGCACGACATGTACACAACACCTCTTGCATACAGCGCCACTTGTACAACATGTACACAACACTGCATGCACACAACACCACTTGTACAATCATGCACACCACACCCTATGTACATAGCACCACATGTACAACATGCACGCAACACCATATGTACATAGCACTACATTTCCAACATGTACATAGCATTGCATATCCAACATGTGCACAACACCATATGCAAACAGTAAAATATGTACATAACACCATATATACCCAACATTGTGTTGGGTTGTGTTAGATTCTTTCCATGACTACCCCATGCGCCCCCCTGTATGTTGTGTCGGGTGCTGCCGAGGAGTCATAGGGGGGTAAGTAGGGGGTAGCGTCTTGGGAAAATTTTTTGGACCCTATATTAGGTGGGCAGACCTACCTATGGTTTTGTCCATGGATTTTGCAGATGGTTTTGGGCATGATGGTTTTCAGTCCATGGTATGTTGTAGATCTGGTCAAGGGAACTACGGCTATGTTCTAATCGAGGGTTTATGGATGCTTCAACATGTATATATATATATATATATGTATTGTAACATTGAAAGGAATATAATGATAAAATCAATCTGGTAGTCTTGGTTTTGGGATCTAGGGGAAAATATCTATGTATATCTGTTTTATGTTTTATTCTCTCGCCATTGTTTATTTTCTGTTTTTAGAATTCGTATGGAGGTAATTTATGTACGGGGTTAAAACCTACACACTGAATATGCAACATTCATACAACACTATATGTACTACACCATGTACATAACATTACATAATCAACACGTACACACACTAAATATACACCACACTGCATGCACACAACATCATAGGTGAAACAAGTACAACATGTACAACATATGCACAACATTCGTACCACACATCCAAAACCACACTGACTCTTTACCAAGAAACCTTGCTTCTAGTGTCTTATCCATGCTTGTACCAACATGCCGTGGACCACACTTCTTTCACTTTGCTGATGTATCCCTCGGTATAACATGTCCATAACATAAGCATAGGCATAATACGAGCATATGATATAAATTCATATTCACATGATACTGACCTCATATGTTTTTCATGACTACTCTTCCCACTTGAGTCCTCATAGACCAAGAACCTCTTCATGTCATTTTCCTACATAAGCAGTCATTCCTCCACAAGAATGATTCCTAATGACCTTATCAGACAGTGACATAGATACATGTACAAATACATACATCATAAGACAATAATGATCTTGTCAGTCAACGTGATACATACATACATATGTACATATAAACATTAACATAAAATAATCATGATTCATGATCACCCTGTCAGACATGACATACATACACGCCTACATGTATACATATATAAACATCAACATAATCATGATCACAACAAAATTGACAGATATTATAAGGTCAAGGTTAAGATAACTTCCTTTACTCATGCAACACATGTGCAATATTGAGAACAAAAATCCCAACATAACCAAGGCATCTGACACCTCAGATCCATTTACTTTATCTTTTCTTCATTACCTTTCCCATGAGTGTTTTGTCATCGTCCATTTACCACAATGGACCCAACTAGTCGAATCGATTGTCATAGTCTTACCTTCCGCTGTGCTTACTCATACACTGAGCTTCACTCGTGTCTTACATTACCTGTTGGGTACCACACATCTCTCCCTGAGCTCCATCAACTTTCCTCTTTCCCAACCAATTCCCCATACTCAAAACATAAAAGACAAGAACAGAAACAACAACAAGAAGAAAACTATTAAATCCAATAACAACACAACTCCGCAAATGAAGTGGTATGGCCATACTCTAGACATAAATAAAGTTTAAAATCAAGCTTAAGAAAATAAAAAAAAATACCAAAAGCACAAGACCAACAGCAAACACCATGACTCAATCCCCATGGTTCCCAGGGAAACTTAACCAGAGCCTTCTTCAAGATTTCATGCCAACCTCTCTTTTCCATGCAATACCCTGCATCATATTTCCATAAACACATAATTGTCACTGTATAAATCAACATAACAATACATCAATTACGTTATCATGTTGTGTCAAACACATTGCTTGCAACTGAACACATCCACACCATCTCTCAAGGAACTCCAATCCTTTGACAGATCCACCTGTAACTAAAGACTAGCTAATATACCTATCAAGTACATGTTCATGAATCTAGCACATATCCACATAATGTGAAACAAAATCAAGGTTAAGAAGACTCCTTGTATGAAAAGCACTCATTAGTTTGGAATTAGGGTTTCCAAACATAGCCAAAGGAATTCTTACCCGATTCTTTTCTTTTACCTTTACTCTACTACAACTAAGTCTTACTATACGTTGCCATGTCACCCAACCATTAGTTATTTAAACAAATCAATTATCACCTCATCACACTAATACCAAGCATGTTTCCTACAACTGCTCACACATTTCAACCACATGTTCCAAATATCAAGATAATCATATCTATCAATTTTGAGATCAAATTTTACAAACAATCATTTCAAAATCCATAGTCAACTCATAGTCATAGATGTAATGCTACAACTATCACCTACTACACTCAAGTACATATCAACTATCTCAACACATATGTGTTAGTAAAACCATCTTAAAGCAAGATCATTGGAACACATACTCATATTATCAAATTCATCAAACATTCAACCAACTTGCAAACATACCATGTTAAATAAATCAACTAGATACCAAACACTTAAACACCAAATAGATGTCATAATCAAACAACCAAGCACCAAATATACGACATAAGAAAACTCATACCTTAATGTATATTAGAGGAGGTTGTCTTGTCTACACAATAAATCTAGGTTAGAATGGTACAACTTCACAACATATCAACCCAAACATAAATCATGAGATCCATAACAGTAATTAACTAACATTTTCATGTCATAATCTCATAAGCATTTTTCATTCATGCATAACAATCACGTATGTACAATCAATCTAGATTCGTACAACACCATATCACAAATATGTTGGCTCATACCTGAATATCACAACCATAACCATCTGCATAGGTCAAACTAGGTTAAAACAATACATATAACATCAAGATCTTCAATGCAATGAACAGAACCATCACGCATATGACCAATCCAAATTACAACATCAAGATCTCAATGAAATAACCCTAATAATCAAGATAATAGCACATAACAAAAATAATCTATATATCATGTTCATCAACAACATAAAACCTAATCGTCAAGCTAATTATCATATAGCAAAAACAAGTTAACCTATAACATACTTATCAACAACATATCATATAACATAATCATCAAGTTATCTAACATAAAACAAAAATAGCAATGCATACAACCACAAGTTACTACCATCCTTGGCTATTTGACACATGTGCATAGAACTACAATGATCAACTAACATATATCATGAATTTAAACATAACATCAAAAGACGTGTACATAAGCCTAATGCATATAAACCTAATGCATATAAAGATCCTTAACTTACATACATGCATGTCAAACATACCATACATGTATGGAGGTCTACTCTTACCCCAAAGTCTAATGAAACAACCTCACTTTGATACTCTACATCTCCCGCTCTATCTCGGCCAACACATTAGCATCATAAAAACCAATAGCATCATGATGACCTAAATTGCATACAATGACTTCACAAGGCATATTTGACCTACTATTCATGCATAACTATAACCAAGACCATAGATGCATAACAACTACATATATACATATAACACATGAGTACAAAACCATATATACATCATTCTAGCTAGAGTCCAGTCATCAATGCATGATCATATCAACTACACAATCATGACCTCATGCATGACAACATAAACCACCTCACGTGCACTTGATAACAGGTGAACACTGATGTGCCTAGCACTGCATGATCAACCATACACACATGAAGACATACTCCATGACAACACCTTCAACCCTCACATGGCGACATCACTATAACCATGGTCAACACCAAGCAAATGCAAAATTCACATGGACTACATTCATAAGGAACACATATGCAACCAATCATGAAAGAATGATCAACACACAACCCAAGGAGAGTGAAACCACGCTCTGATACCACTCTGTAACACCCTCCTCCCACATCTACCCAAGAAACTAGCCAGTTGGGCTAAACATGTGACAAGATGCCACTATGATATGATTCAACCTCCTAAGTCACCTTAAGTAAGTGCAACTGATGGAAACACAACATACAGACAACCAACATTATCAACAGAACCCTCAAAGGACAATTCAGCCACTTAGACAACCTCTCCTTGGGTCCCACTGTTGTTTTAGCTATCTTGGGCCATAGTCACTCTCATGCTATGGGAAAGGGAGTGACCAACAACCTAAAGTTGCTCTCATAGGCCTTCCTGCCAGCTTCTGGACCAAAATTGTTAGTGTTGTGCCTGCGACTCTAAGATTTGAGCCACTTTTTCAATCCTAGAGCCCAAGACATTGTTGGGTTGTGTTATATTCTTTCCACGACTACCCCACACGTAGAGGGGTGGTTGCTCCCCCTCTACGTTGTGCCAAGCGTTGCCGGGGGATCACAAGGGTGTCGGTTGCCCCCCTATTGGGGGGTATGCAGGGGGCGGTAGCCCCCATGCACGAGGTCCAGGGTAGCGCCCCGAGAAATTTTTTTTGGACCCTATATTAGGTGGGCATACTACCTATGGTTTTATGCATGGATTTCACATGGTTCTGGAAATGATGGTTTTCTGTCCATGGTATTTTGTAGATTCGGTCAAGGTAACTACAATTATGTTCTAATCCACAGTTAATGGATTGGGGTTTATGGATGCTTCGGCATGTATATATATGTATTGTAACATTGAAAGGAACATAATGAAAAATCAATCTGGGAGTCCTGATTTTGGGATCCATGGGAAAATATCTGTGTATATCCGTTTTATGTTTTATGCTCTCGCCATTGTTTATTTTCTATTTTTAGAATTGGTATCAGGTAATTTTTGTATGGGGTTAAAACCTACATTTGGTATCAAAGTTGTTTTGGATTCAAGAGGATGCCTTTTTTGCTGAGGGGTTTTTTTCTTGAGCTTGTGGTAGACCCTGTTTAGTGGGAAATCTGTGGGATTGATTCTCGTGGTGAAAGAAGATGACGAGCAGTGGGAAGATAGATATCGAGAAATTTGATGGTCAGAGTTTTGAATTGTGGAAACTCAAGATGGAGGATACGCTGGTGGCTAAAGATCAATGGATCATGGTAGATCTAGGTACTAAACTAGCAACAATGTCAGCTAAAGATTGGGAAAAGTTGGATTGGAAGGCAAAGAGCACAATACGATTATGGGTCATAGATTCAATATTACTGAATGTATCATGGGAAGCTTCGTGAAGGCTTTGTGGGACAAGTTGGGGACTTTGTACCAATCTAATCTCTGGTGAATAAATTGTTCATACGAAAAAACTATATAACCCGAGGATGAAAGATGGAGACTCGGTGACAGAGCATCTGAATGCATTTAATATTGTAGTAAGCCAGTTATTATCTATTAATATTAAAATTTAAGATGAAGATAAGTGCATCAGTTTGTTGTGTTCTCTACCAGATTCATGGGATAGTTTGGTTGTTTTAATATGTAGCAATGCAACTGCCTTGTAGTTTAATGAAATAGTCTCATCCTTATTGTAAGAGGAGATGAGACAGAAAAATATGGAGGGACAAAATGGTAATGCCTTGTTTGTACGAGGATGGTCCCAGAACATAAAACAAAAATAAGTCGTCGAGTGGGAGATCTAGATCTCCAGGAAAACTTATAAAGGTGTTCTAAAAATGTGGAAATGAAGGGCACTTTAAAAGGGACTATAAATCTAAAGCTCCTGAGAAAGGAAAGGTATCTGATGATGCTCCTTCTATAGAGGTGAAAACCACCTTAGATGAAGGTGGGGATGTGTACTTGGATTCTTCTTCAAGTACACATGTAGATCATGAGGCATGGTTGATTGACTCAAGTGCATCCTTTCACGTCACTCCCCACAGAGAGTGGTTCTACGAGTATGAGAAATATGATGGTGGTGATGTCTTCTTCGAGGATGACAAGAAGGCTAGAATCGTTGGTCGCAGAAAATTCAAGTTGAAGTTGTAAGGTGGAAGGATTAGAACACTTCCGAGTGTTTTGCATCTTCCTGCATTGGCTAGAAATCTGATTTCTTTAAGCAAGCTGGATGATGCAAGTGTAAAAACAATGTATGAGAAAGACACCTGCAAGATGGTTCAGGGAGAACTAGTATTGATGCGAGGAGTTCAGATTGGAACTGTGTACAAGCTTCAAGGTAGCATTTTTATTGATGGGTGCAAAAATTCAGTGGTTCCTAAAAGTGGAGCAGAAAATCTAGTGGTCTCTAGAGAAAAGGCCATGCTATGGCATCAAAGGCTTGGTCATATTAGAGAGAAGGGCCTTCAAATACTTCATGGTAATGGTATGGTAGAAGGTATGTCTAATTTCTCTCTGGATTTTGATTTCTGAGAAAATTGTGTATATGGGAAGCAGAATCGGGTGAGTTTCCCCTTTGGTGGTAAGAGGGTGAAACATATATTAGACCTTGTGCACAGTGATGTGTTTGGACCTATGTCGGTTCCATCACTGGGAAAGTCTATGTACTATGTATCATTTATAGATTACTTCTCAAGGAATACATGGATATCTTTCCTCAGGAATAAATCTGAAGTCTTTGACAGGTTTAATGAATTTAAGGCTCTGGTGGAAAACCAAATTGAGAAGAAGATAAAGGTGTTGAGGACTAATAACGGTGGAGAACTTTGGAAGAAGGAATTCGAAGAGTTCTGTAAGAAGTGTGGTATAGCACGACAGAAGACTACTCCATAAAAACCTCAGCAAAATGGAGTTGCAAAAAGAATGAACAAGACATTGATGGAAAGGGAAATAAGAATGCTCAGTGTTTTCAGGTTAAGACAAGAATTCTGGGCAGAGGCAGTGGAGACTGCATGGTACCTGGTCAATAGATCACCTTCATCAGTGTTGGAGGATAAGACTCCACAAGAGGTGTGGAGTGGTACGAAACCTTCTCTTTCACATCTGAGAGTATGTGGAGGGCGAAACATATATTAGAGCTTGTGCACAGTGTTGTGTTTGGACTTGTTTCAGTTCCATCACTGGGTAAATCTTTGTACTATGTATCATTTATATATGACTTCTCAAGAAATACATGGATATGGTTCCTCATGCAGAAATCTAAAGTTTTTGATAGGTTTAAAGAATTCAAGGCTCTGGTGGAAAACGAGACAGAGAAGAAGATAAAGGTGTTGAGGACAGATAATGGTGGAGAGTTCTGCAAGAATGAATTTGAAGAGTTCTGTAAGAAGTGTGGTATATCATGACATAAGACTACTCCATACACACCTCAAAAAAATGGAGTTGCAGAAAGAATGAATAGGACGTTGATGGAAAAGGCAAGAAGCAAGTTAAGTGGTGTCGGGTTAGGACAAGAATTTTGGGCAGAGGCGATGGAGACTACATGTTACCTAGTTAATAGATCACCTTCATCAGCATTGGAGGATAAGACTCCACATGAGGTATGGACTGGTAAGAAACCCTCTCTTTCACATTTAAGGGTATTTGGTTGTGATGCATATGTACATCTTCCAAAGGAGAAAAGAACAAAGTTGGATATTAAATTTGAAAAGTGCACCTTTAATGGGTATAAGGACGGTTTAAAAGGTTATAAGCTTTGGAACCCGGAAATAATGAAGGTTGTGTACAACCGAGATGTGGTGTTTAGAGAGGTGAAATATGTTATTAAACATCAGTTACTACCAAAGGAACCTGAGAAGATAGAGTTTGAGCTAAAGGAGGAAGGCAGAAGATAAATTAGAATATGAAGAGCCACAAACTTCGGCTATCAGAAGATTAGTTCGAGAAAGAAGGCAGCCAGAAATGTATAGTCCATCTAATTTCTATTCATTTTTTTTTTATCTATTACTGATGATGATCCCAAAACTGTGAGGGAAGCAATAGATTCAGAGGATGGCAAACTCTAGAAAGAGGCCACGGTTGATGAAATGGCATCTTTGCACAAAAATGAGGCTTGGGATTTGGTGGAGTTGTCCGCTGGAAGGAAACCCATTGGCATCAAATGAGTGTTTAAGAAGAACATGAATGCAGAAGGAAAGGTGGATAAATACAAAGATAAGCTGGTAAAAAAAGGTTATTCCCAGGTGTCAGGAATTGATTTTGGTGATATTTTTTCTCCAGTTGCCAAGGTAGCTTCTATTAGATTACTTTTTATCTGTTGTTGCTTCTTTTGATTTTGAGGTAGAACAGATGGATGTGAAGAGAACATTTCTTCACGGGGATTTGGAAGAAGAGATCTACATGAGGAAACCTGAAGGCTTTGCGGTGAAGTGTAAGAAAGAATTGGTATGTAAGTTAAAAAAGTCTTTGTATGGGTTAAAACAGTCACCAAGGATGTGGTATCAGAAATTTGATACATTTATATGGGGACTTGGCTTCACCAGAAGCAAAGTAGATCACGTGTGTATTTTAAATTAATTGGTGACCATTTTATTTATCTGGTCTTGTATATGGATGATATGTTGTTGGTTGGAAATGACAAAGAAATTATCCAGGAGTTGAAGACCCAATTGTCCCCCAAATTTGACATGAAAGATATTGGTGTTTCAAACTATATTTTGTGCATGGGAATTAAGCGAGATCAGGCAAAGAGGAAGCTCTGGTTAATCCATAGGAAGTATGTCGAGACAATACTGCAGAGGTTTAATATGCAGTATAGTAAACTGGTGAAGGTTCCTATTCCTATAGGTCTAAAGTTATCTGTTGAATAGTGTCCCAAGACATAGGAAGAGGAAGAGGACATGTATATATATGTATTGTAACATTGAAAGGAACATTATGAAAATTCAATCTGGTAGTGCCGATTTTGGGATCCAAGGGAAAATCTTTGTGTATATCTATTTTATGTTTTATGCTCTCGACATTGTTTATTTTATATTTTTAGAATTTGTATGCAGGTAATCTATATAGAGGGTTAAAACCTACACTTGGTATCAGAGTTGTTTTGTCTACAAGGGGACACCTTTGCTACTAATGGGTTTTTTTCTCGGGCTTGTGGTAGACCCTATTCAGTGGGAGATCTACGGGATTGATTCTTGTGGTGAAAGAATATGGCGAGTAGTGGAAAGATAGAAATCGAGAAATTTAATGGTCAGAGTTTTGAGTTGTGGAAAGTCAAGATGGAGGATCTTTTGGTGGATAAAGATCAGTGGATTGCGGTAGATCTGGGGTACTAAACCAACAACAATGCCAGCTCAAGACTGGGAAAAGTTGGATCGGAAGGCAAAGAGCACAATATGATTGTGTGTCTTAGATTCAGTATTGATTGTATCATGGGAAGCTTCGACGAAGGCTTTGTGGGACAAGTTAGGGACTTTGCACCAATCTAAGTCTTTGGTGAATAAACCATTCCTACGAAAAAAGTTGTATAACTTGAGGATGAAAGATGGAGACTTGGTGATAGAGCATCTAAATGCATTTAATACTATGGTAAGCCAGTTATTATCTATTGATATTGAACTTTCAAATGAATATAAGTGTATCAGTTTGTTGTGTTCTCTACCAGATTCATGGGATAGTTTGGTTATTGCAATAGGTAGCAATGAAATTGCCTTGAAGTTTGATGAAATAGTCTCATCTTTGTTGTTGGAGGAGATGA
Source organism: Pinus tabuliformis (assembly GCA_031772625.1). Lineage (NCBI taxonomy): Eukaryota > Viridiplantae > Streptophyta > Pinopsida > Pinales > Pinaceae > Pinus > Pinus tabuliformis. Next base: position 1,281,497,087 of record CM062811.1, on the reverse strand, counting down.
GACGGAAAATATGGAGGGCTAGAATGGTGATGCCTTGCCTGTACGAGGACCATCCTAGAATAGAAACAAAAATAAGTCCTCGAGTGGGTGATCTAAATCTCCAGGAAAACCTATAAAGGTGGTGTGCTGGAAATGCAGAAAGGAAGGCACTACAAAAAGGACTATAAATATAAAGCTCCTGAGAAAGGAAAGGGATCTAATGATGCTCCTTTTGCAGAGGCGAAAACCACCTCAGATGAAGGTGGGGATGTGTACTTGGCTTCTTCTTCAAGTACACATGTAGATCGTGAGGCATGGTTGCTTAACTCAGGTGCATCCTTTCACTTTAGCCCCATAGAGAATGGTTCTGCGAGTATGAGAAATATGATGGTGGTGATGTCTTCTTAGGGGATGACAGGAAGGCTAGAATCGTTGGTCACGGAAAATTCAAGTTGAAGTTGCAAGGTGGAAGGATTAGAACACTTTCAGGTGTTCTACATATTCCTGCATTGACATAAATCTGATTTCTGTAAGCAAGATGGATGATGTAGGTGTAAAAACAATGTTAGAGAAAGACACTTGCAATATGGTTCGATGAGCATTGGTATTGATGTGGGGAGTTCGAATTGGAACTCTGTACAAGCTTCAAGGTAGCACTATTATTGATGGGTGCAATAGTTCTGTGGTTCTTGAAAGTGGAGTAGAAAATCTAGTGGTCTCTAGAGAAAAGACCATGCTATGGCATCAAAGGCTTGCTCATATTGGAGAGAAGCGCCTTCGAATACTTCATGGTAATGGTATGGTAGAAGGCATGTCTAATTTCTCTCTAGATTTTGATTTCTATGAAAATTGTGTGTATGGGAAGCAAAATCGGTTGAGTTTCCCATCTGGTGGTAAGAGGGCGAAATAGATATTAGAGCTTGTGCATGAGTTAAGCACATTGGTAGGTAACTTCTCCCATAATTTGTCACTGCTATCTTAAAAGTTAATTAACGCTCATTTGGACACAAGTAGCATAAGTGATTTTTTGATAATTAGCATTGATAAAAAATTCCATTGGTTTCTAACACATTTTTTTTGTGAGTTAGTGAAGTTTCATGAGATCACATCTAATAAATTCACTCACTAAAGCACTCTAATCTCAAGTTGAATTGTGTTGAATGGGTTTAATTTTGTTTAGGTATTTTGATCTAATTGTCTCTAATTGGCATTCAAGTAACTTGATCCCTTAAATGTTTGAATCATTGGCATTATTGTGTTGGGCTTTTGAGTGAATCATTGGATAATTGCTCTTTTTCTCCTTTACCATTATTAGTTCATGTTTATCCTTGGCATATTGGCTTATCTTAAGAAGCTCTTAATTAAGAATTAAATGTCATTGAATTTCTCTTAAGAGATTTGGGAATTTGGTTACATAAAAGATTTCTAATTATCTCAAATAGTTGTTGTTGGCATCTTGCATTGAAAATCATTCGCTAATTGTTAAAGTGGATAATTGCTCTAAGTTTCCTTGCTTGCTATCATTGTCATCATTTATGGTTAATATCTTGTAGAGGATAATTTTGTCTTGAGCACTTGGGTAATTGTTTTGAAAGGATCTCTTGTGGTTGAAATTACTTGTTTTAAACATTGTTAAGTACTTAATATTCTAACTTAAAAGAAAATAATAATTAAGTACTTAAGGAAACATTTAAGTAATCTCACATCAAGATCACTCATAATCTTGCATAAAGAATCCTCAGTTAATCTTGCATTAATAAATTACCTCCAAGCATAAACTTGGTTGATATAAATTTAGGGCCACCCTTTCTCAATTTAGCTTGAGGGACTTAACACCTCTTTATTGGTTAACACAGTGACCTTGCAGTCGCCAAAGCCACAATCTCTACAATGCTGGAGGCATTAGGTGGTTGGAACACAGGGGGAAGTATTGTTAATCAAGCCTCTGCTTGCTTCTTGTTGGCTTCCATCAGACAACCTACTCTAGAGTCTAGTTCCAAAACAATTAAGAGGAAGGTTACTCTTAGAATAGGAATCTAATTTAAAATAAACCAATATTCTATATCTCACCTAGCTTGTAGGATTTTGATTTCATCTAGGATAGTCAAGCATCTAACCAGTGATTATTCATCAGGCTACTTAGTCTCTAATTAATATAAAGAAAGAAGTTGACTCCACAAGGCATTGGTCTCACGTTTAATCTAATCTAATATTTAACTCTTGCTAAAATTAGCCAAGTAGCTAGGTCATTCAATCGTGTCTCCTAGACTCGTTGGTTACCAACTTTTCCTTCATCTCCACACTTCCATGGGGACTACCCCCCATATCCTGTTGTTTGGGAGACACCTAAAACAAATATTGCAGGGATTATAGTGACAACCCTTGTCGTGAGTATTTGTCGCAGTTCCTATACAATCTGAGTGACAACACTACCCATGTAGTTATATGACAACGACGAGCTAGAAAAAATGTTTTGATAGTGGAGATCTATCCAGTCAAACTGTCGGGAGACAAGTTGTTGTTGTGGAGGCAGCGACCTATGTATGGATATAACATAGGAAAGCAATTAAAGTATGTATTACAAATTGTTCCTAGAATCCTTGGTTGGACAAAAGCTCTGGAAGCCCTGTAACAACTTGGGTTGATTACTAGTCCTAGAAGCCTTGGTTGGAAAAATGCTTTAGAAACCCTTGGTGGGTTCAGTTACTATTCTTTGAAGCCCTAGTTGGAAAAACACTCTGGAAGTCCGATGGTAGCTGTGGGTTGATTTACTAGTCCTAGAAGCCCTAGTTGGAACAAACACTTTGAATCCCTGGAAAACTTGGGTAGAGACCAATCTAGTGACGGTTAGTGATGTCTGACATTGAGGTGGAATCATTGGTTAAGGGTTGAGGTGGTTTGGCCTCTAGAAGCCCTAGATGGTTTTAATTGATTTTTTTATGAGATACCACATTCATTCTTGGAATATGGCACGGGGGTGACTGGTTGAAAGAAAGATTTGTTTCAACCTAGTCTATGATCGGGTGGTTCGTGGAATTTCCATACCTGGTCGACTTATGCAATAATCAATAAGAGCTCTTTATCATTGGTATTTTATGGGTAAATAAACTTTTTTATATGTGGCTTATATGGTTGTTATATACTTGATATTTTTGTTGATTATAGGTTGGTTATGAGTGATTTTTAAGACAGTGAAATTGTGTGGCTCTGATCATGTTTTGGTTAATCCTTGAATGTAAAATGAATATATGGCTTAATAGATGGCAATGAAGTTATGGGGATGAGGAAAAATGCTTCTTAGTGATTCTCAGATAAGTGTGAGACCCATATGCTTAGATTTGTTGTTTAAACCTGTAGAATATTCGTGACATGTTTGACGAAATGTTTGTCAAGGCTAGTAGGGGTCCAGTCAAGTCCTCATTCAAGTATTTGAATTTTTATCATTTTTTTTATTTTTCTTATCATTTCTGGAAGTTTCATGGAGTTCTGAGCAGTGGCTTGAGTCTTAGACTTGAAAAAGTGGCACATAATCCAAAGTCATTGGTACAAAATTACTTGGAAAAGTACCTAGTTGCAGGCATGCCTTGTTGTTGGAGAAACTGGAGGTTCAAAGTCACATGAATGCCCATGTCAAGGGAGTGACTGAGACTTTAATGTAGTAAAATATCACTTTGTCTCAGGGGTTGCTCATCTGGATGGGTTGGATGGCTCCTGGGGGTTCTATTGCAGGTGTAGAAGGTTAGATTGTATGTGTTTCGTTGGTTCGACTTCCTTAACTGATACATAGGGAGTCATATCATAGTAACTCTTCATCACATGTTTACCCTAGTTGGTCGGTTACTTGGGTAGATGTGTGGGAGGAGGGTGTTACCAAGTGGTATCAGAGCATGGTTCCGTTCTAATTGGGAAATATCTGGTTTATATTTCCCTTGGATGAATGCGGTCATATGTACATGTCGGTTGCGTATATGTCCTTGTGCTTGTGGTCTATGTGCTTGTTGTGTATGCATGGCATTGGACATGATTGCAGTAGTGTCGCCATATGGAAGTTGATGGTGTTGTTGTTGAATGTATTTGTTGTGGGTGTATGTCGGTCATGCATTGGTTATGTATGTCAGTGTCTATATGTTGTTATTCATACATTGGCTGGATAATGGCTGAAAAGATGCTTATATGTTGATTTAGTTATGTTTATGTGTGTGTGTGTGTGTTGTGCTAATCTGGTCGGTCTTGCAGAAGAGACATCCAACCCGAACTATACCAAGGTACGTTGGTTTTTTTATGATTTGGTTTAACTGACATTTTATACCTTGTAGGAAGAAGAGATCAAAGATGACTAGCAAGATGGTAGACTAAGAGATTCTCCCTAAGAGTCAGATGAGCAATGTGGTGTTCGACACTCTTATGACTTAGTAGACACATTTAGGAGTTTGAAGGAAGAAATAAGGAGTTGCAAAGCAGATAATGACATAATCATGCAGGCACAGGAGAAACAAGCAAAAGTCAATGTAGCAATTCGTCAGAGTCTTTCAGAATTACAGAAAGAGGGACCAATTCAGATCAGCTATGGATAGGAGGATGGGACTAATGGGGTATATGGTAGGATATCTCGTAGTGGGAATAGGTTAGATAGATATGACACGATTAGGGATGGAAAGTTCTTAGATACACAGGACATGAGAGGTGATGGACACAGGTAATATTCTAGTTCTGGTTCTGATAGGTATCATGGTCATCATCGTTATCATCCTTACAAGAGAAGTGATAGGGGATATTTCCCAAATGATTTAAAGAAAGAAAAGCCACCTACATTTGATGGGGAAATGAAAAAATCGTAGGATACAGAAGCATGGTTGCTTAGAATGAATAAGTTCTTTAGGATACATGACTACTCAAAGAACATGAAGGATGGAATAGCTACATTCAATCTTAAAGGTAATGTAGATATCTAGTGGGAAGACATAAAGAATGTTAATGATATTTATGAGGAGGAATTGACTTGGAGTAAATTTGAAAGACTATTTAGGAAGAAGTACCTATCAGAAAAGTACTATGACGATAGAGGAAAAGAGTTCTATGAGCTAAAGATGGGATATATGACTAATGAGAAGTACACTAGAAGATTTATGGAGTTTTTGAGGTATGTTCCTTACCTTAAGGAGGAGAAGGCCAAGATTCAGAGATTCATCAGTGGGTTGCCAATAGCATTTAAGGACAGGATTGAGTTTGATGAGCCTCATTGGAGGAGGATATCTAGAAGCTAAAGCATTGTTATGAGAAATCAAAGCATAGATCTGAGACTAAACCAGACTGGAAAGGTAATAATAAGAATAAAGGGAAATGAGACAAGAAATGGGTAAGGACTTAGGACATAAGTAACAAAGAGAATGTAGCACTGCACAAGAAGTTCAATGCATCTGATAGAGGACATGGATTTTAGTCTGAGTGGAATAAGGGTGATGATAGGAAGCCCGTGCATTGTTGGACTTGTGGAAAAGATCATTGTCAGAGATATTTTCCATAGCATCAGGGTGGTAGACCACAAATTTACAGTGCCCAGGAGGCGTAAATGGTTGGGGATATTGGACAGGGTGTTCTTAGGATCTATGCAACGTTGGATAACAAGGAAGAAGATCACCAAGTGTATATTATTGAGATGGACAGCAAGCTTTGTTATCAAGATGTTTCTATTTTGACTGACCCTCGATCTAATTATAGTTATGTTAATCCTGACCTAGTGGATAAGTTTGGTTTGAATAAAGAAGTGCATGCAAAATATTGGTTAGTACAGTTTGCTACAAGTACAAAGAATCGAGTTCATCATTGGGTAAGAGCTTGTGTATTTGAGTTGAATGGTATGTCTACATTAGCACATTTGAATGCATTGTCGTTGGTTTCGTATAGCATGATTTTGGGTATGGACTGGTTGTATCTCCATAGGACCAAGGTGGATTGTTATGACAAAGCTATTGAGTGCTTGGATGATAATGGAGAATAGAAAGTCTTGCAGGGTGAGAAGAAGACAACATCAATTAGAATGATTACAGCTATGCAGGCAAAGCGTAGTCGTAGGAAAGGGTGTGTTATTCATGGTACATATTTATAGTGACAAAGATAAGGAAGTTGAGGATGTAGATTTTTTGAGTAGTTACTCAGTTTTAAAATAGTTTTAGGATGTATTTCCCACAGATATTTCAGAGTTTCCATCTCACAGGGAAGTGGATTTTTCTATTGAGTTGGTACTAGGGGCAACACCAACATCAAAAGCACCATACAGGATAAGCACTCCACAGTTGGTAGAGTTGAAGCTGTAGTTGAAGTAAATGCTTGAAAAGAGATGCATTAGGCCAAATGTATCACCATGGGGTGCACTGGTATTGTTTGTGAAGAAGAAGGATGGTAGTCTCAAGTTGTGTATTGATTATAGGAAGTTGAACAAGGTAACCATTAAGAACAGGCATCCATTGTCAAGGATTGATGATCTTTTCGATCAGTTGAAGGAAGATGTAGTGTTCTTGAAGATTGATTTGAGATCAGGATATCATTAGGTATGCATTAAAGAAGATGACATTCACTAGACATCTTTACGACCAGGGACGGTCATTATGAGTTTGTTGTAGTTCCATTTGGTTTGACTAATGCTCCAGCTACCTTTATGTTCTTGATGAATAGTGTGTTGCATCCTTATCTGGAAAGGTTTGTTATTGTGTTCATTGATGACATCTTGATATATTATAAAAATGAGGAAGAACATGTCGAACATATAGTAGCAGTGTTGAAATTGCTAAGAGAGAATTAGTTGCATGCTAATTTTAGCAACTGCAGTTTCTTTTAGACAAAGGTACATTACTTGGGACATGTTTTCACCAAGGAAGGCAAAGAAGTAGATCTAGAGAAGATAAGGGCTATCATGGAGTGGGAATCTACTAGGAATGTAGATGAGGTAAGGTCCATTATGGGGTTAGCAAGTTATTACAAGAGGTTCATCAGGAACTTCTCACAGATTGCATATCCCATCACATCATTGCAAAAGGTAAGAAGTTTGAATAGACAAAATAATGTGTAACAAGATTTGAGAAGTTGAAACAATTGGTGATAAATGCTCCAATGTTAAAGATTGCAAATCCAGACAAAGATTTTTTGGTATGCACATATGCTTTTAAGATAGAACTTGGTGGAATTATTATGTAGGAAGGACAGGTAGGACATTATGAATCACGAAAGATGAATGAGCATGAGCAGGATTGTTCGACACATGATCTTGAGTTGGCAGTGATCATCCATGCATTGAAAATGTGGAGGCACTATCTTCTTGGAAGGAGATTTATACCGATGAGCAATCACAGTGGATTGAGGTATCTATTTGACCAACCGATTTTGAATGTTGGGCAAGTTAGATGGTTGGACACAATCCATGAGTTCGACTTTGAGATCAAGTACATTAAAGGTAAAGAGAACAGGGTTGTAGATGCTCTTAGCATGGAAATATAGGTGAACCACATAGTAGTTATGAGTCCTTATGGGACAGGTTTACATACTTGTATCTTATAGGTAGGTTAGCAAGATAACAGGTACATGGAGATCAGGCACAAGTTACAACAAAGTACATGTACAGGTACAGGCACATGTACAGGTACAGGTGCATAGGATGTGGCTATCGTCTCATAACAAATGGCTTTGTCAGATTTAGGGACAGGATATATGTTCTAGATGATAACAAGCTCAAGAGTCTTATCTCGAGAGAGTTTCATGCGAAATCGTATTCAGGTCACTCGGGATATCAGAAGACATTGACAGTGGTGAAGAAGTTCTACTATTAGTCGAACTTGAAGAAAGAGGTGGTAGAGATTGTGGCGAGATGCTTGGATTGTCAATAGGTAAAGGTAGAGTGTAAGAATCTAGGTGGGTTACTACAGCCGATCTCGATTCTAAGGTGGAAATTGGAGGTCATTTCCATCGAATTCATTACAGGTTTTCCGAGGAAAATTAGAAAACATGATTCAATCATGGTTGTTATGGAAAGGTTGACTAAGGTACCGCACCCTCTTCCAGTGAAGTCTACTTATTCAGCTAGCGTAGTATAGGCATTCATCAGGGACATAGTGAGGTTTCATGGTGTACCAAAGAAGATCATATCAGACAGGGATTTCAAGTTCACTTCTAGGTTATGTAAAGAGTTATTTACAGGTTTGGGTATAGATTTGGCCTTCATCACAACTTATCATCCACAAACATATGGACAGGCAGAGAGGGTCAACAGGATATTGGAGGATATGTTGAGGATGTATGTGATGCATATGAGTAGTGAAAGTGGGAAGAATATCTTCCACTGTTTGAGTTCGCTTACAACAATGGGTATCAAGAATCTTTGAGGATGAGTATGTTTGAGGCATTGTAAGGGCAGAGTTGTAATACTCCCATTAGTTGGAGTGATCCAGTGAACAGGGTGTTGATTGGACCAGACATGTTGGAAAAAATGGAACAGGAAATGCAGGTAATAAAGAAAAATCTAAAGGTAGCACAAGATAGACATAAGAGTTATGTAGATCAAAATAGTTTGTTTAAGAATTTTTAGGTTGGGTAATAGGTGTACTTGCCCATCAAACCCAAGAAGAGTTCCTTGAGGAGTGGATCATGTGCCAAGTTGGCACCTCAGCTTTGTGGACCTTTCAGAATCCTTGAAAGGATTGGACCAGTAGCCTATCAACTTGCATTGCCTCTGACAGTGAAATTCCATGATGTTTTCCATGTGTCATTGCTTAAGAAATATGTTAAAGATGTTGATCATATAATTGACTGGTCTGTATTGCAGGTGGAGCTAGAAGGAGAATTCCAGTTGGAACCTCAATGCATTTTGCAGAGAAAGATGCTCATGCTCTGGAACCGAGAAATCGAGCAGGATAAAGTGCAATAGAAGCACTTTGGGCCCGATGAAGCTACATGGGAGATGGTGGATCATATGCAGGCTATGTATTCTTCTCTATTCGCTAGTTGAGAAAATGTTTTGGTATATGTGTTGGTGCGATGTTTTGGTTTATGTACATATGGATGTAAATACCACCATGAGTTGTGTTATAATGCTCCAATAAGCAGTATGGGTGTCACGTCATTATGGTTTTGATGTTGTTATGTTGTCATGTTGGTTTTCTTCTCAGTAGGTTGATCATTGTAAGTATTGCCCATGGGCAGTATGTTTTTCTTTCAGCAATCTTGTTGGTTGTAGGTGTCATTGAATACTAAGAACGGTGTTCCACCAAGGGGAGGGTTCTGTAATAGCCCTGGTAAAAAATCCATGTAAAAATTAATAAAGGTAAAATAAGACCTTGGTCATGGGACACATATTCCAAGATGAATGTTGGGCAGAAACATAGTGATGGGGATCATTTGTGATTAATTAATGGCTATGGAAATTGGCAATGGCTAGGACTTTGGAAAGGAAAAATGGAATTTATTGGCATTTATTTATTAAAATAATGGAAATTAGGAGAAAATGAAGGTGAAAGGTCACATGTTGCATGTGATGAGGAAAATGAAGGAAAAGAATGGAAAATTGAAGAAAATATTAGCCTCATTAATAAAAAGGCTTCTAAGGACCAATTCATGGATTTTGATCTGTTCAATTTTGGAGCTCTCATTCTATTCTCTCTCTATCATACTCTTGGGCACTTAGAGTTTTTTTTGGACAAATCTTGGAGGAGTGTGGCATACTTGGGATTTGGAGCAAGAAGGCAAATGAAAAGAAGGAAAGTGCAAGAGGACATCTGGATCGGCAGCTACAGTGAATTGTGCTTGTAGGTACCGAACTGCATGTATGATTTCCTTGCTAGTTTTGGCATGCATGGCATATGCATGTGGTTATTTGGTTATGATTTGTCATTGGCTTGGAGGATTGCCTGTATTGATAATGGTTTTTCCTAACCTTTCCATTTCTTGGATATCCATGATGTTGTGGCTTTTACTTTTGTTTTCTAGTTGGTTTTCTTATGCCATTGGATGTGGGTTGAGTTATTAGTTCTTGGAAGCCTTGGTTGGACAAACGCTATGGAAGCCCTGTAATAGCTTGGGTTGAGTTACTAGTCCTGGAAGCCTTGGTTGGTGTTGTAGTGGCTACAACCACACTCCAAAATTTTACCTTAGATTTGTTTTGGAGCCTCCCTACAAACCATCCTCAGCAGCATGTCTTTCCTTGTCAAGTACACAAGCTTCAATGATTTTTTAGTAGATTGCCAGTCTGTGCATAAGATCTTGTTGCATCCCCCTCACTAGTTGTTTCTCCGGACTTGTTCCAGCTATAGGTTGAGCAGCTCCCTCAATAAATTGCACAATTTTGGATGGGAACCAACCTTCCCTCCCGAAATTGCGCAATTATTTCTAGCAACCTGTTGGGCTCTAGAGTCGCTCAAATCAGCCTGTCAAGCTTCACTAAGAAAATTGCGTATTTCTTCCCAACAGGGCTGCTCAACCCAAAAATTGCACAATTCTGTACAGTAGTCAGCTACTTAGCCTAGATATTGTGCAATCCATCTGGGTAGTCTGCATAGGTTCCTCCCAGAAATGCGAAAATTTTCCCCTCAGCTGAGCAGGTTGTTGCATGTGCCATTGAGTTGACCGGTTCCACCCGGGACCGAGAAAACTTGACTTGCATGCATGGGCTGCTTTTTCCCGAAATAGAAAAAGAAACATGCAAAAATAATCCCTAGATTTTAGGGAGCTATTTTTAGCAGCTGGAGGTTACATGCAAAGATCGTTTTAGAATATTTCCTCCAAGTGTCGCTTTTTCCTAGATTTGTGGCATGCGCATCATGAGCCTCAAACTTATTTATTCAATGCTTTAGAGCTCACTTATTCACATCGATCTTGGAGATCTGACATCCCACATCACATTCAGGAGTCTTCGACACATCCAACTCAGTTATTCTTGGGTAAGTCCTCCTAACTTGTCTTTTGAAGCATTTCTGTCGCTTTTTGTGTTTTGGCTTGTGTGGGTGTTGTTTGCTTGATTTCTGTGAATGCTTACTGTTGTTTACAAGCATACTATCTTGTACTAGCACCATTTCATTTTTCGTTAGCATCTCACAATTGTCACATGCATGAAATTGTTTTGCATGAACGGTCACCGATTCGATGACTCACTTCACCCACATGCATGTTGTTCCATTTTCTGAATCTTTCATTCACTATTTTCATGCATGATCATTCACTCCTACTTACACTCAATATCACCATGCAATCACATTCACATTGCTTTCAGTTGCCCGTCGACGGGTTTGGGTAGCCTTGGCCAGGACTCTGCCTCACCAAGACAACATTGCATAATCCTGAGAGGGAAGTTTTTGTCTTCCCCTCAGAAAATGTGCATTTCTACCAAGTGACTGTCCTCCAGTCTTGCATTTCACAATTCTGAGGGACAGTGATTGCTGGCCCAGAAAATTGTGTAATGAAGTCACTGGGCCTCCAACCATTACCAACTAAAATTGTGCATTGCACAGTTCAAGTTCAGCAGGCTAACCTAGATTGCACAATGTGCAATTCTAGCAGCCAACCAGCCTCCCAGGTAGCCCAGACTATCTTTTGTGCAGTTCTGGCAACCAGTCTCCTAGCCTCCCAGGAAAAATTGCACAATCCTTGCCAGTCAATCCCCAGGTATGTTGCATGTCGTTCCTCAGTTTGCTTTGGCTTTAGCTGACATATTTCTTGCCATGCATGTCGCTTTGTCTCTAGATCTAGTAGGTGTTCTTCCACCTTTTAGTAGTCCAGGATCAATGGCCTCTAAGATAGTAGGATCAAAGGACACTAACGGAAGTGCAATTGGAGTAGCAGTAGAGCGAGTGTCTACAAGTTTGTTGATCTATGAAGACACCAAGCTTATTGCAGACAAGGACATCAAGCTGAAATGGCAAGAGGTAAATGATACATTTGCAGGCACATTTGGGGAAGACCTCGAAGACCGCCAAGTCTATGTGAACATCCAGAAGTCCAGATTGTACCGGATTGCATGCAGGTATCCCGTGTGTTAGGGTCCTATGATTTATTCAAGGTGATTGAGTATATCACATTTTGAAATTTTCATATTGTTCATAGATCTCAATATTCAATTGATTTCCAAAAAAAAAGAAAAAAAAAAGAGGTTATTTAAAAAAAAGAGAGGAAAAGAACAAAAAAAAAAAATGAAAAGAAAAGAAAACCCCAAATATTGTTCAATTCATACAGTCTAAGCATGTTTGAACAAATTTCAATTTCTATTGATAGGATAGAAAGCAAAGATCTGCCAAACAATTCAAGCTTGGAAAATCAGTAGCTAGGTAGAAATGAAATTGGTTTAATTGTACAATTTGGACCAATAGGAGAAATAAGTGATAAAGTAGGTTAGAAAAAAAAAAAAAGAGAAAGTAAAAATGGGTCTGCAAGTCCAAATGCACCTTGCAAAAAAGGAAAAAAATGTTAGATTAGAAACAAAAGGGTAGGGAGATTGAGAGAATCACAAAGGGAAAAGGACATGAAAAATTCCTTTAATTTTTTATGACATAGTTCATGTGTTTCTCCTAATGTTAAAAAAAAAATTAAAAAGGTTAGGGGTCTTATACATTACTCCTAACTTTATCCTATACCCCCCCCCCTTTTCATTTTCCTACCCCACCACTCATGTGCCCGTCACATTGACTATTACCGACCCCGCACCTTTCATAAAATCCCTGTAACCGATATTTGATCTAATGGCTGACATGAGTTTCCGCCCCCCCCCCATCCTCCGAACGTTAATTTTTTTTTTTTTTTGGGGGGGGGGGGTCTGAAATCAGTGGTTTCAAACCACTTTTGTGTCACGCTATTGTGATTTTGCACCCCCCCTCGCTTATTCCACTTATCACTCCATAGCTCTCCGAAAAGTGGTTTTTTCTTTCTAATAAACCACCCCTTTGTTGTGACCATTCACCAATCCCGCCACTCCGCAATGCCACTCCGTCCCATCCACCTATCACCTCCATTCCCACACTATACCGTTGCACATTCAATTCGTTGGACCGTTAGCCAACAGACCCGCGCCACTTCAGGCCACTCCAATGGGGATTCTCTGAAACTACAATTGCATCATCTCACTCATTCACTGAGTTTTGAATATGTTCTATTTTGCTTACAGGAGAAGGTGAAGGCTTGCTTGGGCATGCAAAGTAACACAGTTGCAAAAAGTTGCACTTCTCTGTGTTTAGCATACATCCCCCTTCTTGAATCCCATTTTCTATTCATCCCCTTTCTATTTGCCCTCTCTGAGTTCCCTCTTCTTCTCATTCCTTTTCTGTTACAATTCACCTACAAATTCAAAAAAACAATCCAGGTTTAAAAATTTGTAGAAGACAGCCACACCACCGAAGAAGAAAGAACATGAGTTATTCAATCCAACGGTGTACCCACTAGTGGACTTGGACCATATCCCACTTGTAGACAGAGACTTCAAAATACATGAAACAATATCAGAATTTGATCTCTTTGACATCTACTGCTAGTGGGAGGAAAAATTTGTTGATGAAATGGATGATATAGGACTCTGGGATACAAATTTTCCTTTCTATATTTTTCCCAAAACCCATAGTTTCCCATAATTGATCAGAAAATGCTAGTCATGCTATAACCCACAGCAAAGGGCAGTAATAGCCCTAGCAGGAGACATATTGTTTACCATTGATGCTAAATCTATAATGCAGATGATGCAAGCTCCTATCATTGAAGGAGCCTCCCCTTTTTCCCATGAAATCCTCAGTGCAATGTACCAGAGACTAGACTTTTCCAAAATAGATAAAACCCTAGAACTCTTCATGACTGAACAAACTCCACTGCCTAGCAAAAGTCCTCCATATTCCTCCTCTACTTTCCCTGATAGAACCAGGCATATAGTCACTATACTTTCATATATGCTAGGCTATTATTCAGATCAGTGGCTTGATGAGGCCATAATAGGTTTCCTGTCCATATTGTCATCTGATGCAAAGCCCTCTATCTTGTTTAATTTCAGTCAGTTCCAACCATGAGCAATTCATAAATTTCACCACAGAGGAAGTGTTTCAGTATTCTTCAGTATTAGTGTACATGTTTGTTTATTTTCAGGCAAACAGATTTCAGTTTGCAATGACCAAGTTGAATGAAGAAGGAGAACCCCAATCTGTCATCTTCTGGACAACCTTAGTAATGAAGGATCAAAGGAACTTCACATACAAAACATTCATAGAGATGTTTGTCCATCCAGCTATGAGCCTCCTTAGTGGAACAACAAAACCCAGAATAAGTGAAGAAATTAAAAGGATTATGCAGCTGACAGATCAAGCAAGAACAGGAGATTGGTACTTGTACCAAAACTACACAGAATTGAGGGTATATGGGTGTGAATTGGCCCCTTACAAGCTGCCAAAGTTCCTCCCCATGAGGATATTTGCACTTGAGTATATCAGGCAGATGATCAATGCAGATGAAGTACATTTTGTAGCGGCAAAGAAGAAGTCTCAATTTAGGATCAAATCCCAGATTGGCCCTTTTATTTGCAACAATAGGGCAACAGGTGGGGAAGCTGACAAGAAATTGAAAGAAATGAATTCACTCATGGTCCTATGACCCATGGGGCATCATCTATAAGAAAAGGGTGGAGAACAAATCAACACCTTACATTCACACTCACAGGCCTGAGATAGAAAAATTTATGAACCAGATTTAGTGGATGCTTGAAACCCTGCAAGAAGTTGAAGAAAAAATTCTTTCTTCTTCAAGTGCACAGAATCCCAGGTAGAAAGAAAGGTAGAGTACAGAGGACAGACCAGAAAAGGGTAAGGAACATGAAAAAGAAGCAACTGGGAAAAGACCAAGAGAATATCAGTCATCGGGGACTGATACTTCTATGAAAGAGTTCAAATTCAAATTTAGGAAAAGGGAAAGGATACACAGGGACATAGGAAAGGAATCATCAAAACAAACAGTCATTAATCTCAGTGATATTCCTGATTCATATCCAGTGGGAGGTCAATATTTTCCTACCACTACAATCTTAGAAAGGCAACGAAATCTCCAAGTTTCCACATCTGCCAATGTAACAGGAGAAAAGGAGGACACCATATTTGATACTTTTAGAGAGATAAAGATCAGAAATGAGATGTTGAAAAAGAGTACTTATGTTCAATTCTAGAAGCAAAGTTACACTTCTCAAGGCAAGCTTCTATCAGCTTTTGATTCAAAAAAAGAAGGAAAAATGCATATGGCATTCCTTGAGGCACAAACAATAGAGCCTAAAACTCCAACTGATTATAAACATACTTCTTTTGATTTTGATGCCAGAAATGTTCATCCTATTGATTAGTTGGAAATGCATAAGCAAACAGGTCAGATGATTTCCTCCACTGTAACAAGTACCTCCATGAATTTGTTTAAAATGCAGGTGGCTTTATCAAATGCTCAATCTCAGCTAAAGATGGAAAATATTTCTTCTCAATCAAAAGATAATAGGATCAAGTCTTTCGAAGACCTAGTGGTGAAAATTGGATATGATCCATCAGATGTGAAAGAAGCAGAAAAAATTATTAAGAAGAAAGAGATGGATATAGCAACCTTGAAGAAACAACGCGAAATTCCTGCCACACATGATCCATCGACCAAAGAAATAGAGGAAACAGAGAATCAAAAGGCAGAAATGATGAAATTGATTATGGAGTAGTCATTCCAAATAAGACAAATGGAAACAGAGATGGATAAGATGGTACAAGGGAAGGAAAAAGTAGCACAATCGGACATCCCTACTGTAGAGCCTCTTCTCCTTACAGTTGTTCCTAGAGCTACTCCAGCAACTACTACTACAGACACAAGAAGCAGTACAGAACAACTAGCTAGATCCATGGAGAGCATGAATCCTCAAACAGAGGAAATCAAGAGACTTGAAACTCAAGTCAACGTTCTACAGGATAAGATTAAAAGAACCGAAAGTGCACATTTAGCAGAAACACAAAGGGAAAGAACATTGATTGAAAAATTGTAGAAATCTAAAAAGGAATCATCAATTGGAAACACTCTAGGAAGGGTGAAGGAAATTATCTGGAACAATATCATCAATGGCATGAATGAAATCTAGCCTAGCATCCAAATTATATTTGAACAAAAGGAGCTAGTTGAAAAATCTAAGGAAGCTATTTCAACTACTAACCTAGAGCTAGGAGACATGCCAACAACAGCCAACAGAATCATCAAATTTCTGAATTCAAAGAATAGGTATGATCTTGAAGATCTGGGAGTAGTAGACAGGACAGAGACCATCCTACAGGTGAAAAAGGTATTAACCAAAAAGAACTTGATTGTACAACTTGAGGAGAAATGTCAAAATTTGGAGCTGACAGTAAACATATTTTTTAACAGAATTGAGCCTTTAACACAAAAGGGTCTCCCTTCTCTGTTTGTCATTAATGACAAACTCATGACTAGAGAAGATTATGTCAAGAGGCTAAAAGACATAGAAAAGGATGTTTTCAATCTCTCTAATATCAGAGGCAGCATAACAGGAAAAGCAATGCTGGAGGCTATCAACAATCCAATCTATATTGAACACGAATTGAAGCACATTTTTACAGTAAAGCCCACTTTTGCAAAGTACACTGAAGCAGATGAGGTATACTGCAGGTTGATCAAAGTCAAAATCCCAGATGAAGATCAATGGAGTGACTTGTGTGACTACCAAGAGGAACAATACAAGCAGGACTGAAGGAACAACGCAGAGCTAAGTCAGCACCCAGCCGAGTCAGCAAAGCCAACACACCACATTAAAGAGCAGCCAAATCAGCCACTACAGCAAAATTAATTACCTAGCAATGGCATTCAGAAAAAAAAGGGACCAGATGTCCAAGTTACCTCATCGTGGCCACTTCGTGGTTACATTAGTCAAATTTTAGTTTTGTTGTAATTAATAACAAACTGCCAAGTGTATACGACAGTCATTGTAGATTTTAGTTAAATACTTCATGCATTGGAAGTATTAGTGGTTGGACCCTAGTAATTGAAAGACTTTTTCTTTTGAAGCATTGTAATTTTCGAGCTAGAGCATTGATAATAAAAATTGTTTGCAAGACACTTGATCTATTTTTATCTTGTGATTTTCTTCTCTCTGTGTTAAATGTTTCATTGTTTTCTACAGTGTGCATCATTTAAATCTTGTGGTAAAATAGAAAGTTTAGAGTAAGATATGTTGTTAGAGCACCTTATTTATTTCTGTGTTTACCATATACATGTTTTCCTCTAAAGTCTGGTTAAAAAATACTTAATTTCTTTTTAACCACTACTGATTTGTCCATTCTGTCATTTCATTCCTTATTGTGATTTTAATATCCAGTAGAAATAGTTAGCTAGCCTTGTGAATGCTCTGAAACATTTTGATGCTCCAATCTAACTATTGACTCCATAGCCCAATGGAAAATTTTTAAACAAGATCTACCCCAACCAACCAATCAATCAATTAATCACTCTTTTATCTATATAACTAGCCTAAAATATTAATACTAAGAAGAAAAATAAAAATCTCAAATATACAGAGAAAGCCCTCTCTGAGTCTAAGATGGCTAGATCCTAGACTCCAAAGTGGTTTAATGTGTCCTTTATGATCCTTTTTCTTGCCAATCTTAAAAATCATAGAGCAATAACACTGTGCTCCCATGCGCAGACATGATACATTGGATTGTCTCACATAGTGATATTGAGACGATGACATTGAGCAGTGTTAGTGGGATGGATATTTCTACCTTCAAGGCACAGGATTATGATGAGATGTATCAAATGTCGAGGCCCATGATTACCATGGAGACTCCCTTCAGCATACTCAACAACAATGCCAAATCCAGAGATATCTTGAAGAACTAGGTGAAGGAGCCAGATAAATTCAAGATCACACCCAATCAGGTCTACAAGACAAATATATTGCGAAAGGTGTATCAATACTTGGTCATCTTTGCATGTCATCTATATGGCCAAGAAAGCACGAAAAACCTCCCATAGAGTTGGGTGATCATGTTGGACCAACTGGCCAAAGAAGGAAAAGCATGCAACTAGTCTGACATGTTGGATCACCAGCTAAAGGAACAGTTAACAAGGGCTCAACAACTGCCCAAAGGTATGCAAGTAGGAATCTATATGTTTGCCTACATCTTGGATGAAATCTGTGCCCGTCAGGAGTTCCCGGGCTTGAATTGGGCATGGACACTAGGCCTGCCTCAAACTTCCCTGTAGCATCTCGGCCTTTAGAAGTCTTCATATGCTTATATAAACCCTTGCAATGGATTCAAAAGGCTCATTACAGTCAGGAATGATTGTTGGTTCGTTGAGAACGGATATTGGTAGCCCTTGCCACTGCCTCCAACCCCTAGTGACCCTGAGCTCCAAAATCTCCCTGGATGGAAATCTCCTTGAAGATGGCTTCTTTAGCTTCTCTAGACTGTTCCATTGGCTTAAAAAGCCTCAATTAGCCTAGTCAGCCTCTTTTTTCACTCTCTTAGGTCGAAAATCACTTCTGGAGTGCATTTAATCAGTTTGCCCTAGAGATCCTCCACAAACTTTGGCAAATTGGCAGTTAAGGCCACCAAATTTTGCAGCAGACCCGAAATTAGTGGAATCCGCCAACTTTAGCACTAACTGCTAACCGTAACTGGAACCTATGGCACATGTGACCGGTATTACTGCCAGTGGTTAGGGATAAGGTTGGCGGTTAATTAACGTTCAGCCGCATGGAGAGGTGCTAACACTGGTGGTTACATCGCGACATGTGAACAAGGTTATGGGGACCGTTGGCGGGTAAGACCGCTGGCGATCCTGACCCCCAAACTGTAATTTGTTAAACCTTAAATAAAACAGTTAACCATGGATTGTTAAGAACCACCATAGTGGAGTCGGTAGCGTGCGTTCATGTCTTGTCGGAGGTCATGGTTCGATCCCCTTGGAGCCCAAACATAACTTTACATGACCATTCCAGAGCCATATGGCAGCCTTTGGGCTTGCCACATGTCAGCTCCTGATTGGTTGGCCAAAAGGAATATTTTGGGGAATATTATTTTTTTAATATTTTCCAAAAATCAATTTATTATTGAAAATTGCAGTTTACTGGACTTTTTCAAATGGCAATAACTTCTTCATAACATGTTAGTTTTCTGAACCGTTAATGATGCCAGAATCAGGAAGACGAGATCTATCCAATTGTTTAGGTTTGACACTATTTCAAACACTTTTAAATTTGAGCTATCATTAAAGTCCTAGATCAATATCTGATCACTCCTCCCCATTGGGAATCTTTTGGACCCCAAAAGACTGATATATTGATCTGAACAGTAGATGAGAGTATAGTACCCTCTACTTTTAGCCTCCATACACTTTTCTGCATGGCGGGTGCCTTTGAACCAAATCTCGAAGGTAGTCAACACTTCCCTTCCTCAATGCGCTTGTCCTCCCGTTAAGAATTGTCTTCCTTGAACTCATTCTGAATGTACAGAAGGTAGTTGAACATCACTTCTAAGCCACTTTCATGGCTACCTTTGCTGCTGCAAATCTCCTTCAAAAAACGATGTCAAAATACAAGTAAACAACATGACGGCATAAATTCTTGCTCCATCAAAAGAAACAAATTTCACATCTTGTGAATCATCATCCTGTCTTTACATCTTGTGTACAAATTTTCGACTAAATCACAAGCTGACAAAAATCATGCCTTTTCAACAATTGACCCTTCAAGTCAAGCATGTACAAAAAGAACTTTAACAATTCTTTTACAAACATTAAACACTTCATCATTATCTCCCTTTTACAATCTTGGAGACCAAATCAACTTTTCCAAGTCGACAAGACATTACATGCATCAAAACAATATGATGGTCGATAGCTTTCCATTAAGCCAATTACATACATGTTCAAATACAAGGAAATCATTAACATCCCTGTGTTCATACATTCCATCCTTATGCGTGTATTAGATTCTTCAACTTTCTCTTAAGTATAATCATAAGTACAAGATCCTTGATCACATGTACATGTACTTTCAAAGCTGAAATGACGATAATTTTGTTGCATTAAAGTGAGTCTACATACTCAACTTTTCCATCCTGCAACTTACATTCCATTAGCAAAGAAATGCAAATAGTTGTGACACATTTCTTTTCTCATCAAAAAACATGTAACTTTAATTAGATAAGAACTCTAACCATTTCTTACCAATCCACACCAAAGGTGCTTCCTTTAACTACACATCGACATCGATATGTGGATCATCCTGAAACACATCAATTATGGAAACTTCCTTTCCATTCTTACCATACTCTTTCTCCACTTTCTTCAAATTTCGTGGAAGCATTGTTGGATTCAAAGTCCAACACCTTTTAGCACTATGTCCTTGCTTATGGAAATAAGTACAACACATATTCATCTTCTTAATAGCATAATTTGCCTCGTCCAATGGAACTTTGGCTTCTTTCCTTGTTTCCTTCAAAATTTTCATGTATGTGGCCATTCTCTTCCAACATTTAGAAACACTATGGTTAACCAAACCACAAAAGGAACATGCAATTCTTTTCCATTGCTTATGTGGAAATTTATCATGCTTAACATAATCAAAATAAGTGTGATTGAAATCAGATTTATACCTTTATCTTTCACCTTAATTACCTTCATGAGGAGGTGAATCAAATGAAGAAGTAGCTCCCTTTGGAACACCATCAATCTCTTCAATGCTTTTAGAGCTTTCATAAATTTCTGTTTCAAGTGTATGCTTATGTACATCTTCTTCCTGCAAATGATGTTTCAAACAATTGCATTCCCCAAGAATACAATCTTTACAAACTTGAGGTAGGGAACCTAAAATGAAACTCCTTCTAGGAACTGTTTCAATTGCCTTCATGACTGCTTTGGAACTTTCTCCATAAGATTGTCCATAGCCAAGACCCAAATACTTAGGCCTTTCCTCAACCATTATTGGCTCAACAATACCCTGTGCATGTTTTCCCAATCCTTTTCCTTCATAGCCCATTTTGGACATTAACTTGGACCCTATGCCTCTTGTATGTTTTTCAAAAGAACCAACATAAACATTCTTAGAGGAAATTGAAGACAAACTAGAATTGTTTACCTCTTCTTCAAGTTGATACTTGACTAAGGCTTCTTTGGCAGCAAGGAGTTGTGTCTCCAACTCATGCATCCTTTCCAAATCCATATTTTCAATATGAAGTTGTCTCTCCATTTCCTGCAATTTGTCAGAAAGCAACTGCTTCTCTTCCTTCATGGAATTCAACTGCTCTCGAAGTTCGGTGCTCATTTCTCTCACCATATCCATCATGATGAACAAATATCGTTTCAATTCTTCATAAAATAATCTTGTGAAAGAGGAGGATTTGGAAAACTCACTTGTATAAGTTGTCATCATCAAAATGAACAAAAGCACTTCAACAAAATTCTCAAAGCTTTCAAAGAACTAATGACAAATTTCTGAACTAAATGGCAGTAAAATCAAATTCTTATTCAAGCAACCTTTTGTAAAAAAACCCTTTTATGCTTCAAGGATTGTCTTGAGTTCCTTGGGGTAAGGAGAATGCCTTTAACCCTTCTTCCTTCTTGTCCTCTCCTGGACTTAGCTTATCAGTAGCTTTCCCTTCACCTTTGCAAACTCAAACAATAGTCAGTTTACAAACAATCAAACAGTAGAATCCTTTGTACTGTTTAAACACCTATCAAGTCAAACAAGCAAATAGATTGCTCTATCAATCAAGCATCCTGATATGATACCACCTGATCTGAAATGAGGGTTTAACATCTTGTTATGCTTACAAGAGCCTCTCACTCCAAAGCTTACAAATATTTGATCTAGCTTATGTTGACAATTGCGGAATTAAGTACTTGAAACAAGTGTATGTATTTGTTTGTTTTTAACTGTTTAAGTGCTTTAAGTTGATTCTTTTCTATTGATATTAGACACACATAACATCCATATAATGTTGCAAATAAACATCAGCACATAATAGAAAATTTAATCTAGGAGTTCCCCCGAATATCGTGGGCTACGTCTCCTTGAGCTTCTGTCAATTTGACTTGGCTCTTTGGGATTATGGATTCAATTATTTTACAAGTTCCACACTCAACTCCAATGGTTATTGACCGAACCAATGGGCTTATAAAACCATCTATATCCCTTTCATGGTTGTCATCATTCTACAAACAGATCTAAGATCCCTCAGACTTGATTCCTTCAATAGGTGCACTAAGCTTCCTTGAGCTTCTTGATGGCACAAACTCCTTCAAAATTATTCAAATGTCTTTGAAACCTCTTCTACTGTCTCCAGCACATATCAAACATCAACATTGTTCATTTTCTAAAATGAGCACTGCATCCCCGATCTAAGCCTTCCTCCACGTTTGGCACTAGGCTGCCTCAAACTTCCCTGTAGCATCTCGACATTTAGAAGTCTTTAGATGATTCTGTAAATGCTTGCAATGGATTCAGAAGACTCATTAAAATTAGGAATGACTATTGGTTCACTGAGAATGGATACTGGTAGCCCTTGCAACTGCTTCCAACCCCTGGTGGCCCTAAGCTCCAAAATCTCCCTGGATGAAAATCTCCTTGAAGATGGCTTCTTCAGCTTCTCTGGACTATTCCATTGGCTTCAGAAGGCCTCAATTATCCTATTTAGCCTCTTGTTTCACTCTCTTAGGTCGAAAATCACTTCTGGAGTGCATTTAATCAGTTTTCCCTAAAGATCCTCCACTAACTTTGGAAAACTGGCAGTTAAGGCCACCAAATCTCGCAGCAGGCCCGAAATTAGTGGAATCTGCCAACTTTAGCACTAACTTCTAACCATAACCAGAACCTCTAGTGTGCATGTGACCAATATTACTGTCGGCAGTTAGGGATAAGGTTGGTTGTTAATTAACGTTCAACCGCATGGAGACGTGCTAACATCGACGGTTACATCGCGGCATGTGAACAAGGTTATGGGGACCGCTGGCGGTCTTGACCCCCAAACCACAATCTGTTAAACCTTAAATAAAACATTCAACCATGGATTGTTAAGAACTGCTGTAGTGGAGTTGTTAGCACGTGTTCAGGTCTTGCTGGAGGTCACAAGTTCGATCCCCTCGAACCCCAAACATAATTTTACATGACCATTCCAGGGCCATGTGGTGGCCTCTGGGCTTGCCACGTGTCAACTCCTGATTGGTTGACCAAAAGGAATATTCTAGGGAATATTCCAAGGAATATTATTTTTTAAATATTTTCCAAAAATCAATTTATTCTTGAAAATTATAGTTTATGGGACTTTTTCAAATGGCAATAACTTCTTCATACGGTGTCAGTTTTCTGAACTGTTTGCGGTGCCAGAATCAGGAAGAAGAGATCTATCCGGTCGTTTAGGTTCAATACTCTTTCAAACACTTTGAAATTTGAGCTATCATTAAAGTCCTGGATCAATATCTGATCAGTGAACACTTATTGTAAGATGTTGTCCGAATGAAACTTCAGAGGAGTTATCACACAGCTGTCCGATCATTTTTTCATCCCAGTGTACAAGATGATATTTGAATGGGATCCACTCTGCATGTTGAAGGCAGCATTGGAGGCACTGATCGATATATCTGATTGGTATGCCTCACCATCTAGCACCTTCATACGGATGTATAACACGGAGAAGCCTTCGCATGTTCTACCTAAATTTTCCTTGGACAAACTCGTCATGCAGGAAGTAGCATATAACATCTCGGTAGGGTTATCAGCTAGGCTACACTAGAAGAAGAAGGCACCTTGGCCCGCTCTTCCATTGCAAATCGGGTTTTACAAGATACAGACTTTCAAGCATGCAGATGTCGAAGCACAATAGATGAAGAAATATCCATTCGACGCTCAAAGTTACAATTCGTATGACCTGCATTGTCTTGTGAAAGACCACTACATGAGAGTACAATTTAATTTGATCCAAGGGGAATGTCATTGGGCAAAGGATGACTCAATGAACTGGTCGGACTCGTTGTGGAATGGATAGCGAAGCAGCATCCCGGAGAGCACTAGAAGCAACAGCAGCAGAGGTAAACATACCAGTGCGCAACAAGGGCAAGAGGAATATTCTCATCAGTATGGAGGAATAGCAAAGGTACAATTTTCGAGCATACCCACTTGTGTAGAAAGCAATTTTGGCAATAGAGGCAAAGAGGCAACAATGCGACAAGAGAAACACACAAAGGTAGAGAGAGAAACAGAGAATGGAGGAAATAGAGAAGGAGTTGCATGAGTTGAAGGAGAAACTCCGGAAGGAACATGAGCTACGCAGATAGGAGAAGGAAGTGCAGCAAGAACATGTACAACAGGGGGCGCAAATTGTGTAGAAAGATGAAACTACGCCCATACAGATAGTAGACTCATAAGAACAGCTAGCATTATGTAGACAGGATGAACCATCAGAAGAGTAGGACTTCGCTTAGGATATTGAGCAAGAACTTGAATAGATGGATATAGATATACAGCTACAGGAGTCAAAGAAAGACATCGACCTCATGCCTCACCACCAAGAGGTCGACCCACCAACTTCACTGTGTCTAGAAGAGGAGAAAGTCTCAAGTGACCAAGGATACACTAAAATACTTGGAGACAATCTGGAGGAGGAGATGCATAACATCTCATTTGACGAGCCTCAACATAGAGTTGTGAAATATTGCAGAGTGTCGACTCTGGATGATCATACATATCCTACGCAGTTTGAGGAATGAGTGATCATGTCTGACGTGCACAAACATCCAACAGCATTGGTCGATGCTACCAGAGCATATGCCGAAGCCACTAGCTTGAGTGTTCGCTTCCTAATAACAAAGAACAAGCGAATTGCTAAGGAGCTATAGATGACCAAGTAGGGAGGATAATTGGTTACATCATCTACCCAAGTGGAATTGAAGAGGGCAATAATGGATGAAGTATTGTCCCTTGACATAGTCATGTGGGAATTTTCTTACAAGTTTGGTACCGTGCATAAGGCAGTCATCCATCTCAACGGTTGGCAGCAGCGATGTGCTAGAAGAGCACATATCCTGTCAAACGTGCATGCTACTGTTGATTACATGCAAACATTGATGATGAGATACAAGGGAGCCCCGCTACACTTTCCTAAGATGATGAAGCCTAGAGCAATCAAGCTGAAGACCTGCATTTAGAGTTAGATTCAGAACTATGAATATCTCTCGCAGATCATCACTAGTCTACAAGCTTCCCATGCACATGTATTCAAGAGTATAGATATTGTTGTGCATGCACATAAGATCCCATCTATTGGGACACTCACCCAGGCAAAGGCAAAGGCACGAGTATGACTAGAGCTTGACTCGTACTTTGACGAGTTGATGTGCATAGCCACCAGCCCAAACTTGTCAATCAGTGAAGACACCATGCACAAGTATGTTGCTGGTTCGGCCATACTCAAGACAATGATGTGCATTCTATCAAACGAGTTGGACAGAGGATCACAAGCAATGTACTCGGATGCTATGGAGGCAAGACTTTGCTTCCAGAAATATGTTACCTTAGAGTTACACAGACACCATCACGGAGTACTAAGCTTGGCATCATTTCACTACTATCGACCACCGTGAGGATGTCAAAGAGCTGGTCTACCAACAATTTTCTGAGCCATAATGATGTCTTGCATGGCTTGCTTAAGCCATTTTGTCTCACATGGGTACATGTGCATTGTAATGTAACGTCTTGTCAAGTGTAAGTTCAAGTGTTGTAGCTGGATGTAACAGTCAAAGAGTATGTGAAGAGTCATGAGGGTAGATGAACTCTCACAAATGGGAATGTCAAGGGCCACCCCACCCTTTGCTATATATAGTCCCTCATAACTCATTGTATAGGCTTTTGGTCAGCCAAGCTTCCAATAGGACTATCTTAGAGAGAGCTTGGATAGTATTGTAACGAGCCTTGGCTTCTCCACTGTGCAGAGCTAGTATATCTTTTTGGAGGAGCATGCGGTTGTTGCTGTAATGTTATGTTGTCAGAACTAGTGGTTGGACATGAATGTATTGTATGACTGTAACTTACACTTCTTAATAAAATAGATCCAGTACATTTCATGCATATGTTGTATTGTATTTCAGCTATCTTGAGTACTCTAAGTGATATATGTATATGTTTTCTTACGCATGCATGTGTAGTTATTTTTGTATATGTATGTATGAATATTTATGAAATGTGTTGTTGGTTTAACCATCACTTTGGATTGCTAGCTAGCTTGCCTTCCATGTTGTGATGCATCTTTTCTCATTTGTTCCCTTCTTAACTTCATGATGTCATAGGTTTCCAAGGGGCGCACTCACCTCACCCTCTATGTGTTAGAACTGCTCATGCACCTTCCTTGACTTACTGCATATGTCACACCCTTGCTACCAACAAGGACATCTTACTTGCCTCTGTACGAAACCGTGGTCAAGGCATTATCGTACGACCCAATGCTGCGACTCCTACACCAAACGGTCTGAGGTCTGATTGGGACTTCTTATTGGGGAGATCCCCTGACATGTTGGCAGGTCCAACACCATCAACATTTTTTATGTTAGAAGGAGGGCTAGATGATAAGATGTGTCCTCTCATCATGTTTTGAGCCTTTTCATATCTATCATGGAGTCTTACACTCTCAACCCTCCACGATGTTTTTCGCCTGTTGAACGTGTCAACATCTCGAGGGAGTTTTTTGATCTCTTGTCTACATACATGTATGATGGTGAAGGAAAAGTGGCCTGGTCTATGTTCTTACATGACTTCCTTTCCATGCTTCATGAGGAAGATGGATGGTCTGACGAACATTCTAGTCTGTTGCTTGAATACACACTTTGCGAATCCCTACATCAGTGGTTGTCCAGCCTAACGGTTGATAGCGTGCACTCACTTGAGAACTTTCATGATCTCAATGAAGATACTTTCTATCATTTTGATCTAGAACATCTTGAACACAAATTTTTACAGCAACGAAAGGCTCTGCATGCATCACCTATGGATTTTTGGCAGCGCTTCCGTGATTTGTTGTTTAAAGCTTCGAAAAGCCAGATGAAATTTCATTATCTTTGGGATAGATTCGAGTATTGTCTTAACAAATCAGTCCATACCAAGAAAAAATATGAGCCCAAGCCTCGCTCAGCATACTTCAGTGATGGAGCTATGCAATCACAGATGGATACGGTCACTGCCACAAGTGATTGTCCGCCATCCCCTCATCAAACAGCTCCACCATTGCAGAGTGATGCAGGAGAACAGGCACACACATCAGTTCAACTATTATATCCTCCCAACATCAATTCGCTTAATTTTCGTGCAAATTTGGTTGTGATTCCATCAATTTGTCATATGCATTTTGTACCACAACCTTCGTCTTTGTACTCGGCTGATCCTCTGGATGATACTATCTTGTGTTCTTCCATTCTAGACTCTACACTTGTTGTGAACGAGGATCAAGACATCAACAGAGTTGGTGTTGCACAACCAACATGTGTTTTCATTCATAAAGAGTATGACTGGGAGCCTGAGCATCAACACTTGGCGAAGGATGACTCCCTTTTGTTCGAGCCTCCTCCATTCTTTTCTGACATCTTTGGTGAACCTGCCATCCATGATTTCGCATGTACATCTTCATCTACGGATGCACCCATTGTTGATCACTCACGGGACACATCGAATGTCAGTCCATCATCTAACAACAGAGAGGACAAATTATTCATTGAAAATCCACTTGACCTTTCCTCTGCCTTTTCCAGGAACACAGAGGGTGAACTTGTCCGGTTCTCATCTACCCTTCTGTTTGATTTATCAGATCATGAGGATGTTGATGAAATCATTGATTTTTCTGATCGTAGCTTTCATGATCTATTTACTCCCATTTTTTATCACAATCATGATTCTATCGAGGTTGAATTTTCGAAGCCACCTGTTTATTATGATCTATCTGATGACGAAGTCAAAACACCCTAGACTATCGAGGCACTTCAGCCCAAGCTAATGGTTATGTTAGGCCCTCGCTATCCAGAGGTTGGTTTCACTTCCGATTAGGAAATTGTTCAATCACCCAAGGCTCCTCATCACTCATATGTATGCATTGAAGATCAATCTCACACATAGATCATGCTTCCTCCACTCGAACTACATGATCCCATCGCTAATGCATTGGAGGAATATTACATTGCAAGCACACATGCACAACGCAAGTTGTCTTTGTTTATTTCATTTTCTTGCATGTCACAGTCAAGAGTATGCATATGCTTCACATCTGCACGCAGTGTCACACAATACCATGACAAGTCCACAGACCACATGCCACATACTTGCACTCACTTATGTCTTGTGGACACATTTAAACATGAAGTGTGCTTGTCTTCATTGTTATATCTTTCTTGCTTGTTGGTTCACACAACCGGGTTTCTTGCGGATCAAGCCTTCACCAACATGGATCAACCAATGCGCCGATGGTTGCATTGGAAATATTACTTCACGTGAACATGCCCATGCACTGTTAGCTTAGGATTAGGAGTAGTCTTTTCTTTCAATTTGTTTTCTTGCAAGCCTATTTGGTTTCTTGCTTTGCATGTTTGTTTGTCTACTATCTTGTGTTCTCACTCACTTTGCTTTCACATTTACTTTTCTTCTGCTTTCCTTTGTTGTTTGTTTTCTTGTTTTTGTTCGTAGGTTAGTTTCGCATGAAATTGTGCGCGACTCTTGAAACAAGTTGGGTAAAGTACAAGACGCCTTGTGCAGCTATCACTACTTGGTTATCTGTCATCCTGCCTTTGTGTGAAGAAATTGTTACTTTTGGTCCATGATACGTCGATGGAAAATACGTACTGTTCGAAGTGAACCTTGGTGAAAACACAACACTTGTGCGCTAACTAGTGTCACCTACTCTAGTCAGTTGTTTTTAGGTTAACCCTTGTCAGCTCAGTAAAGTAGAGTAAGGTGAGGGGGAAAACCTTAACAGGAACATCAGAGGTATATAATAAACTACTTCTCTGAAGGAACAACCTCTTCTGCTCTCAATAAGTCGAGATCCATCTTCCACCTGTAAAATGAATAAGTGTTATTCATAGTTATGAAAATGAAAAATGAAAAAAAATGAAAAGTGAAAAAAAAAAATTCAAAAATGAAAAATGAATAAGGCGTAATAAGAGAAAGGCTTCCTGTGTAGAGAGGTGATGCAAGTAACTCTGTCGGGGTACTGACCAAGCTCGCTAGCAGCGGAGTGATGCTTGTGTTCCTGTGTGAATCCGTCGGGGTATTGTCCAAGCCCGCTGGCAGCGAAGCAACACCAGAGATGAAACTAAGACTCTGACGACTATACTACTTGTGCACCCATATACCCCTCAACCCCGATCGAAACAACTGTGTTGGCTTGGCTTGGAATGTGTGTCGGCCGACCAAGGGCTTGGAAGATGCTACATCTTATAATCAAGCAAGTGTGGAAACCAAGGAAAACTGAGAACTGAACAATACTTTTGGAGGTGTTAGACTTGCTTTTCATGAACAAGTTCCATTTAGAGAGCTGGAGTTCTACCAGTGTGTCACCAAGTGTTCTAGTGGCTACAACCACCCTCCAAAATTTTTCCTTAGCTTTGTTTTGGAGCCTCCCTACCAACCATCCTCAACAACATGTCTTGCCTTATCAAGTACAGAAGCTTCAGTGATTTTTTAGCAGATTTCCAACCTATGCATGAGAGCTTGTTGCAACCCCCTCACAGGTTGTTTCTTTGGACTTGGTGTAGCTGCAGGCTAAGCAGTTCCCTCAATAAATTGTGCAATTATGGAGGGGAACCAGCCTTCCCTCCAGAAATTATGATACTCTATGTGGAAACCTGCTAGGCTCCAAAATTGTGCAAATCTGCCTGTCAAGCTTCACTGAGAAAATTGTGCAATTCCTCCCAGTAGGGTTTCTCAGCCCAGAAATTGTGCAATACATCTAAGCAGTCAACCCAGCTCCCTCCCAAAAATGCGCAATTTTTCCCCTCGGCTGAGCAGGCTGTTGCATGTGCCATTGAGTTGATCGGTTCCACTCGGGACCGAAAAACTTGACTTGCATGCATGGACTGATTTTTCCCGGAATGGCAAAAAGGAACATGCAAAAAATCATCCCTATATTTTAGGGAGCTATTTTTATCAGTTGGAGGTTACATGCAAAGATCATTTTAGAATCTTTCCTCCAAGTGTTGATTTTTCCTATATTTGTGGCATGCGCATCACGAGCCTCAAACTTATTTATTCGACACTTCAAAGCTCACTTATTCACATCAATCTTGGAGCTCTGGCATCCCACATCACATCTAGGAGTCTTTGACACATCCAGCTCAGTTATTCACGGGTAAGTCCTCTTAACTTGTCTTTTGCATCATTTATGTCGCTTTTTGTGTTTTGTCTTGTGTGACTGTTGTTTGCTTGATTTTTGTGAATGCTTACTGTCATTTACATGCATACTAGCTTGTACTAGCACCGTTTCAGTGTTCGTTAGCATTTCATTGTTGTCACATGCATGAAACTGTTTTGCACGAATGGTCGCCGATTCGACAACTCGCTTCACCCACATGCATGTTGTTCTGTTTTCTAAATCTTTCATTCATTGTTTTCATGCACAACCATTCACTCCTTCTTACACTCATTATCGCCATGAAATCACATTCACATTGCTTTCAGTTTACCATCGGGCAGGTCTGGGCAACCTTGGCCTGGACTCTATCTCACCAAGGCAGCATTGCACAATCCTGAGAGGGAAGGCTCTTTATTCCCCTCAGAAAATGTGTATTTCTTCCCAGTGACTATCCACTAGTCTTGCATTGCACAATTATAAGGGACAGTGACTACTGGCCCAAAAAATTGTGCAATGCAGTCACTGGGCCTGCAACCATTGCCAGCTGAAATTACGCATTACACAGTTCCAACAGCTAGCAGGATAGCCTAGATTGTGTATTGTGCAATTACAACAGCCAACCAGCCTCCCAGACATCCCAGACTTCCTTTTTTTCAATTTTGGCAGCTAGTCTCCTAGCCTCCCAAGAAAAATTGTGCAATCTTTGCCAATCAATCCCCAGGTATATTGCATGTCGTTCCTCAATTTTCTTTGGTTTTAGCTGATAGATTTCTTGCCATGCATGTTGCTTTGTCTCTAGATCTAGTAGGTATTCGTTCACCTCTTAGCAGTCCAGGATCAATGGCCTTCAAGAGAGCAGGATCAAAGGACACTGACAGAAGTGCAAATGGAGCAGCAGTTGAACGAGTGTCTACAAGTTTGTCGATCGATGAAGATACCAAGCTGATTGTAGACAAGGAAATCAAGCTGAAATGGCAAGAGGTCAATGATGAATTTGTAGGCACAATTGGGGAAGACCTCAAAGACTGCCAAGTCTATGTGAACATCCACAAGTCTGGTTTGTACTGGATTGCATGCAAGTATATCGTGCTCCAATGCATGGACATGATACATTGGATCTTCTCACACTAATTCTAAGATGATGACATTGAGTAGTGTCAGTGGGAAGGAGATCTCTACCTTCAGGGCACATGATTATGGTTAGATGTATCAGATGTCAAGGCCCATTATAACCATGGAGACTCCCTTCAGCATACCCAACAGTAATGCCAACTCCAGAGATATCTTGCAGAATTGGGTGAAGGAGCCAGCTAAATTCAGGATGACACCCAATTAGATCTACAAGACAAAGATACTCCAGAAGGCATATTAATACTTGGTCATATTTTCATGTCATCTGTATGGCCAAGAAAGCACGGAAACCTTCCCACAGAGTTTGGTGATCGCGTTGTACCAACTGGCCAGAGAAGGCAAAACATGGAACTGGTTTGACATGTTGGTTCACCAGTTGAAGGAATAGTTAACAAGGGCTCGACAACCACCCAAAGGTATGCAAGCAGGAATCTGCATGTTTGCCTACATCTTGGATGCAATCTATGCCTGTCAAGAATTCCCAGGCTTGAAGTGGGCATGGACACCAGCGGAGACCTCTATGAACACTTATTGTAAGATGTTGTCTGAGCATAGCTTCAGAGGAGTTATCACACAGTTGTCGGATCGTTTTGTCACCCCGGTGTACAAGATGATATTTTAATAGGATCCACCATACATGTCGAAGGTAGCAATGGAGGCACTAATCGATATAGCTAATTGGTATACCTCACCGTCTCGAACCTTCATACAGATGTACAACGCGGAGAAGCCTTTGCATGTTCTACCGAATTTTGCCTTGGACAAAGTCGTCATGCAGGAAGTAGCATATCACATCTCGGCAGGGTTATCAGCTAGGCTGCATCGGAAAAAGAAGTCACCTTGGTCTGCTCTTCCATTACAGATCAGGTCTTAGGAGATACATACTTTCAAGCATGCAGATGTTGAAGTAGAACAAATGAAGAAACATCCATTCGACGCCCAAAGTTACAATCCGCATGACCCGTATTGTCTTGTGAAAGACCACTGCATGAGAGTACAATTTAACTGGATCCACAGGGCATGTCATTGGGTGGAGGAAGCTCCATGGAGATATTGTTACAATTCCTCCAGATAATGAACTGATCCTCCTCGCTATGGAACAGATAACGAAGCAATGTGAAGCAGCATCCCAAAGAGCACTAGAAGCAACAACAGCAGAGGTAAACATACCAGTGCGTGACAAGGGCAAGAGGAAGATTGTCAATAGCATGGAGGAAGAGCAAAGTTGCAAGTTCCAAGCAGACCTACTTGTGCAGAAAGAAGCTTTGGAAATATAGGAAAAGAGGCAACAACGCGACAAGAGAAAGGTGCAAAGGTAGAGAGAGAAACAAAGAATGGAGGAAATAGAGAAGTAGTTGCATGAGTTGAAGAAAAAACTCTAGAAGGAATAGGATTTGCACATATAGGAGAAGGAAGCACAACAAGAACAAGTACAATAGGGGGTGAAACTTGTGCAAACAGATTAAACTGCGCCTGTATAGATAGTAGACTCATCAGACTAGCTGGCATCAAGTAGACAGGGTGAACCATCGCAGGAGCAGGACTTCACTCAGGAGATAGAGCAAGCACTTAAACAGATGGATACAGATATGGAGCAACAGGAATCATAGAAAGACATCGACCTCATGCCTCACCACCAAGAGTTCAACCCACCAGCTTCACCATGTCCAGAAGAGGAGTAAGTCCCAATCGACCAAGGAGACACTAAAATCCTTGGAGACAATCTGGAGGATGAGATGCATAGCATCTCATTTAACGAGTCTCAACATAGAGTTATGCAATCTCGCAAAGTGTCGACTCCGGATGATCATACATCTCCTGTGCAGTTTGAGGAATGAGTGATCATTTCTAACGTGCATAAATATCTAGAAACATTGGCCGATGCTACCAGAGCATATGAAAAATCCACTAGCTTGAATGTTTGCTTCATGATAGCTGAGAACGAGCGAATGGCTAAGGAGCTACAAACGGCCAAGAAGGGAGGAGAATTGGTTACAGCATCCGCATGAGCAGAATTAAAGAGGGCAATATTATATGAAGTATTGTCCCTTGACACAGTCATGCGGCCATTGTATTCCAAGTTTAGCATCCTGCATAAGGCAGTCATCCATCTCAACGGTTGGCAGCAACGATGTGCTAGAAGAGCACGTATCTTGTCGAATGTGCATGCTGATGTTGATTACATGCAAACATGGATGATGAGATACAAGGGAGCCCCACTACACTTTCCTAAGATGATGAATCCTAGAGTGGTTGAGCTGAAGGCACGCATCCAGAGTTAGATCTGGAACCATGAAGATCTCCCGCAGCTCATCACTAGTCTATAGGCTTCCCATGTACATGTACTCAAGAGTATGGATGTTGTTGTGTGCGCACATGCGATCCCGTCTATTGGGACACTCACCCAAGTAAAGACAAAGGCACAGGTCTGACTAGAGCTTGACTCATCCTTTGACGAGTTGATGCGCATAGCCACCAGCCCAAACTTGTCAATCAGTGCAGACACCATGCACAAGTATGTTGCTGGTACGGTCGCACTCAAGACAATGATGCACATGTTATCAGACGAGTTGGACACAAGAACCTGAGCAGTGTACCTGGATGCTATGGAGGCAAGAGTTTGTTTCCAGAAATATGTCACCTTAGAGTACATGGACACCATCGTGGACTACTGAGATTGGAATTAGTTCGCTACTATCGACCACCGTGAGGATGTCGAAGAGCTGGTCTTCCAACAGTTTTCAAGTCATTGTGATGTCTTTCACAGCTTGCTCAAGCCATTTTGTCTCACATGGGTACATGTGCATTGTAATGTAACGTCTTTTCAAGTGTAAGTTCAAGTGTCGATAGTTGGATGTAACAGTCATATAGTAGGTGAAGATTCATGAGGGTAAATGAATTGTCACAAAGGGAAATGTTAAGGGCCACCCCACGCTTTGCTATATATAGTCCCTCATAACTCATTGTATAGGCTTTTGGTCAGCCAAGCTTCCGATAGGACTATCTTAGAGAGAACTTAGACATTATTGTAACGAGCCTTGGCTTCTCCACTATGCAGAGCTAGTATATCTCTTTGGAGGAGCAGGCAGTTGTGGTTGTAGTGTTCCACTGTCAGAACTAGTGGTTGGACATGGATGTATTGTATGATTGGAACTTACACTTCTTAAAATAACAAAGCCAACACATTTCATGCATATGTTGTATCTTATTTCAACTATCTTGAGTACTCTAAATGATATATGTATCTCTTTTCTTACGCATGCATGTGTAGCTATTTATGTATATGTATGTATGAATCTTTTTGAAATGTGTTGTTGGTTTAACCATCACTTTTCATTGCTAGCTAGCTTGCCTTCCATGTTGTGATGCATCTTTTCTCGTGTGCTCCCTTCTTAACTCCGTGTTATCACAATTTTCAAAGGGGCGCACTCACCTCACCCTCTATGTGTTAGAACCACTCATGCACCTACCTTAACTTACTACATATGTCACACCGTTGCTACCAACAGGCACATCTTACTTGCCCTTGTGTGAAACTGTGGTCAAGGCATTACCGTATTACCCACTGTTGGGACTCCTACACCAAACGATCTGAGGTCTAATTGGGACTTCTTATCAAGGAGATCCCCTGGAATGTTGGCAGGTCCAACACTATCAGCAGTTGGGAAAATTCTTTGGAATCCCTTGGTGGGTTGAGTTATTAGTCCTGGAAACCCTGGTTGGAACAAACACTCTAAAGCCCTGGACAACTTGGGTAGAGACAAATCTGTTAATGGTTAGTGATGTCCAACCGTTAGGTGGAATCATTTGTTGAGGGTTGAAGTGGTTTGGCCTTTGGAAGCCCTAGATGGTTTTGATTGATTTGTTTTATGAGATCCCACATTCATGCTTGGAATATGGCACAGGAGCGACTTGCTGAAAGAAAGATTTGGTTCATCCTAGTCTACGTTCAGGTGGTTTGTGGAAGTCCCATACTTGGTCGGCTTATCCAATCATCAATAAGAGATCTTCCTCATTGGTATTTTATGGGTAAATATACTTTTTTATATGTGGCTTATATGGTTCTTATATCATTGTGTTGTAGAGGTTACAACAACCCTCCAAAATTTTCCTTAGCCTCGTTTTGGAGCCTCCCAACCAACCATCCTTAGAAGCATGTCTTGAAATGTCAAGTACATAAGCTTCAACTGAGTTTCAGTGGCTCAACAACTTGTGCATGTCAACTTGTTTATCTCCCACCTGCAAGCTATCATTCCGAACTTAGACAAATTTCTAGCTGAGATGCTCCCCTTGAAAATTGCGCAATTCTAGAGGGGAACTAGCCTTCCCTCCAGAAATTGTGTAATCCTGTTGGGCTCCCCATTGAGCTCCAGAATTGCACAATCTAGCCAGGCATCCCTCCCTCGGGAAATTGCATAATCCAGCCAGGCATCCCTCCCTCAGGAAATTGCACAATCCAACCCAACACTGGGCTTCAGCTTTGAAATTGCGCAATTCTGGGGGGCAGTGTTCTGTTGACCCCAGAAATTGCGCAATGCTTGAGGGACAACCAACACTGCTTAGCCTAGAAACTACACAAATCCCTTTCCCAGGATTGCAGAATGCTACATGTGCCTTCAGGTCGACCGGTCCCCTCCGGGACTGAGCTATCCCAATTTTCATGCATGGGCTTCTTTTCCCGAAATAGCAAAAGGCAACATGCAAAATGCATCCCTATATTTTAGGGATTTATTTTAGCAGCTTGAGGTTACATGCAAAGATTGTTTTAGAAACCTCCCACCAAGTGTCGATTTTTCCTAGATTCGTCGCATGCGCCTCATAACCTTGATCTTATCAAAACTTATGTACCAGACATTGCAGAGATCATTTCTCACATCGATACTGCAGCTCTGACATCCCACATTGCATCTAGGATTTTTCGGCACATTCAACTCAATTGTTTCAGGGTAAGTATGCTTTTCATGTCTTGTGTTGCGTTTATGTCACTTTGTGTAAGGTTTTCCTGCTTGATTTCAATGAACAATTGTTGTCATTTTGATGCACGTTATCTTGTAGAAGCACTGTTTCAGTTTTTCTTTGCATCTCATTGTTGTCGCATGCATGACATTGTTTCTACACTGACGGTCGTTATTGTGGCAACTCGCTTCACACACATGCTCACTTTCCTATTTTCGCAATCTTGCACTCATTTTTTGCATGCATGATCATTCACTCTTGCTTACACTCAGCCTGTCCATGCATCCAAACCTTTTCATGTTTTTAGTCGCTCGTCGATGGGTCTAGGTTGCCTTGACCTAGACCTTGCCTTGCCTAGATAGCAATGCGCATTTATGGAAGTGAAGGCTCAACCTTCCCTCCAGAAACTATGCAAACTTGGCCAGTACTGACCTCCAGGCTTGATCTGCGCAATTTTGGGAGGTAGTGCCATGCTGACCTAGAAAATTTCACAACGCAATCCCTGCGCTTGCATGACACTGCTGACTGGAATTGCACATAGCGTAGTTTTAGTCCTCAATAGGCTAGACTGGACTATGCATTACATAGTTCCAACAGTCATTCATCCTTCTGACAACCCAGACTATGCCTTGCATAGTTTTGGTAATCAGTCTCCTAGCCTCCCAGTGAACATTGTGCAATCTTCACAATGAGTCGCACAGGTATGTTGCATGAAAACCCTCCCATTTGTTTTGGTTTTCAACTGGAAAATTCATCACTGTGAGTGTTGCTATGTCTCCATGTGTCACAGGTTTTTGTCTACCTCTCAGCAGTACAGGTACAATGGCCTCCAGGAGAGCAGAGTCGAAGGACACCATTGAGAACGCAACTAGAGATACAGTTGACCAAGTGCTTATGAACTTGCCTATATATGAAGACACCAAACCATTGATAGACAAGGATATCAAGATGAAATGGCAGTAGCATCGTAGTGAGCAGCACCATCAGTAGCAGCAAAGGGTAGCAGACTTGCATGTGACAAATGTAAGAGGAAGGTTGTTGACAGTGTTGAGGTGAAGAAAATCTGCAAGTTTAAAGCAGATCCACTTTTGATGAAAGAAGTTTCAGAGATTGAGGCTATGAGGTGACAGCGTGACAAGAGGATCATGCAAAGGTAGAGAGATAAAAAGAGAAGGAGTTGTAGGTGTTGAAGTGGAAACTCAGGGAAGAACAAGACCTGCACAGACAAGAGAAGGAAGTGCAGTAGGAACAGGTACAGCAGGAGGCACAACATACACAGACTGATGAAATTGTGCCCATATAGGTTCTAGATCCATCCCATCAGCTAACATAGAGCAAACAAGGTGACAAGTGTTATCGACCACATCCAAGGGTGTTTAGGAGCATGGATGTCATTGTGCACACGCTTTCGATCCCATCCATGGGCACACTCATTGAGATGAATACAAAGGACCAAGTCCGACTGGAGCTAGACATGTACTTCGACGAGTTGATGTGCATACACCAGAACACACTTGGAGATCAACGCAAACACTATGCATCAGTATGTTGTTGGTCTAGTTGTACTCAAGACTATGATGCACATGTTAACAGACGATTTGGACAAAGGTACCAAATCAGTGTACCCGGATGCAACAGAGGCAATAGTTCTCTTTCAAAAGGATGTCACCATTCAGCACGCAGACACCAAAACGGACTACCAAGCTTGGCATCAGTTCGCCACCGCCGATCATCGCAAGGACGTCAAAGAGTTGGTCTTCCCACAACTATCTGAGTCTTAGTAAGAGATTTCATCGCTTGCTCAAGCCTATTTTGTCTCACATGGTTACATGTGAATATTGTAATGTAACATCTTGTAAAAGTGAAAGAACAAGTGTCGATAGTAGAATGTAACAATCATGTAGTAGTTGAAGAGTCATGAGAGTAGGTAAAGAGTCACAAAGGGGAATGTCAAAGGTCACCCCACCCTTTGTTATTTATAGAGCCTCATAACTCATTGTACAGGCTTTTGGGGAGTCAAACTTCCTATAGGTGTATCTTAAAGAAGGCTTGGAGTGTATTGTAATGAGCCTTGGCTTCTCCACAGTGAAAAGCTAGTATATCTCTTTGGAGGAGAAGGCGGCAGCGACTATAATGTTTCATTGTCAGGACTAGTAGTTGGACATGGTTATGTGTATGATTGGAACTTTCACTTTCTTAATATAACAGAGCTAGCATGTTTCATGCATATGTTGTTATTGTATTTCGGTTGTCTTGGTTACACTAACAATACATGTATCTGTTTGCTTACGCATGTATGTATGGACTCTTTCTATATATGTATGTTTGAATCTAGTTGACATGTGTTGTTGGTTTAACCATCACTTTGGATCATTGTTTCACCTGCCTTTCAGCTTTTGATGTATCTTTACTTGTGTATTCCCTTCCAAGCTGCACGTTTCCACAAGTTTCCAAGGGGTGCACTTATCCCACTTTCCGTGTGTTAGAACCCTTCATGCACCTTCCTTGGCTTGTTGCACTGGTCACACCCTTGCTACCAACAAGAACATATTGCTTGCCTCTGTGTGCAACCGCAGTCAAGGTGATACCATACGACCCACTACTAGGACTCCTACACCAAACGGTCTAAGGTCTAGTTGGAACTTCTTAGAGGGGAGATCCCCTGACATGTTGGCGGGTCCAACACCATCAGCATTTTGGTGCTAGAAGGAGGGACAGATGACAAGCTGAGTCCTCACATTTGTTTTGAATCTCTGCATATTTATCATGACTAACTACAAAGTTTCTCTTTCGGAGTGTATGTCTTACGGAAATGACTATGAAGTCTCGCAAGAGCTCTAGGATAACTTGTCACATAAAACATGCGATGGTGGAGGCTACGTAGCCTTGGTTAGGCATGTGGTCGGCGTTGTAGGCTCATGCGAAAGACATGAAAAGATTACGTGACCTGTGCATTGTTCATCTACACGGTTCAAGGGCACCCAATGCATTGGTGTGCCACGCTACCCAAAAAATATATTCATTCTCTTACTCATCCAGTTGCAGAGATAGACTATGCTTTCAATCACTTCGACCGTAAAGCACTCAACAAAGAAATTATGGAAACACAGAAAGCACCTAATGAATATGTTGAACAGTTTTACATGTGCTTTCGTAATCTTGTATATTGATTTCCCAAAGATGAGATTGATTGGGAATTCCTCGATGGAAGATTTGAGTATCTTCTTCACATATCCAATAACCCGCAACTCTTGAAATAATTTGAATCCCACTCAGCATACTTTGATGATGGAGTTGTGTAATCACAGGCAGGCACAGTTGCTATCACAAGTGATTGTCTGCCTTCACCTCATCAAATAGCTCCACCACCGCAGAGTGATATGGGAGAACATGCACACACATCTGTTGAACTATCACATCTTCCCACCCCACTCGCTCTTGATATTTATGCAGATTTGGTTTGCAATCCTGTTGGTTGTCACGTGGATTCGTTCCCTCAACCTCCATCCCCATGTTCTATCGATCCTCTGGATTGTACTGTCTTGTGTTCTTTGTTTTGGACTCAACACTTGTTGTGAATGAGGATCAAGATGTTGACGGAGTTGGTTTCATGAAGCCAACCTAAACTATCATTCATGATGAGTGTGTGCGAGAATTTAAAGAAGAACTTGCGGTGAAGGATGACTCCCTTCCATCCACGCCTCATCTTCTTTATCCTGACATCCCTTGTGATTTTGCCACTATTGATTTCCCTTGTGAAAACTCATTTCTGGATGTTTCTAGAAATTGTTCACATGACACATCAGATGTCATTATGTCATTACATTGCAGAGAGGACACATCTTCCACTGAAAATCCATCCAATTTGTCATATATCATTTCTGAAAACACAAAGGTGAACATATTTTCTTCTCATCTACCCCTCTGCACGATTCATCAAATCATGAGGATGTCGATGAACATCCAAAATTTTCTGATCATGGTGATTGTGATATTTGTACTTCTTCATTCGATCATGATGTTGATTCACTCGTTGTTTATATGTCTAAGCCACTGGTCCCTGATGATCTACCTGTCGACGAAGTCAAAACCCCGTAGGTTGTTAAGGCATTTCAGCCTGAGTTGATGGTTATGCCAGGCCCTCGTTGTCCTGAGGTTAGTTTCACTTCTGATTAGGAAAGTGTTGAAACACACAAGGCTCCTCATCAATCTCTGCTTTGTATTGAAGATCAACCAAAGACCCAAATTTTGCTTCCTCCACTCGATTTACATGATCCCGTCGCTCTTTCATTGGAGGAATCCTACACAACACGCACACTTGCACGACGTAAGTGGTCTACCTTTCTCACATTTTATTGCAAGTCACAGTCAAGAGAATTCGTATGATTAACATTTGCATGCAATGTAGCACAACACCATGGAAAGTCCACAACGTGCATGTCATGCGCTTTCACTCATTTCTTTTATATGGACGCACTTAACCCCAAAGTATGTTTGTCTTCATCGTTATATCTTTCATGTTTGTTGGTTTGCATGACTACACTATTCGTGAACCACGCCTTCACCAACATGGGTCGACCAATGCGCAGGTGGCTGCATTGGAAGCATCACTTCACGCGAGAAGACCCATGCATCGTTAGCTTAGGAGTAGGAGTCATGCTTGCTTCTTGTCTTGTTTGTTTGCATGCATGTTTGCTTCTTACTTTGTGTGTTTGTTT
The DNA here is from genome assembly GCA_031772625.1 of Pinus tabuliformis. Taxonomy (NCBI): domain Eukaryota; kingdom Viridiplantae; phylum Streptophyta; class Pinopsida; order Pinales; family Pinaceae; genus Pinus; species Pinus tabuliformis. The sequence goes on along the minus strand of CM062811.1, from coordinate 1,281,455,944 downwards.
TCTTGCTTGCTTGTTTTTCTTACTGGCGTTGCTTGTGCATTTACTTATGCTTTTGCTATGTTTTTTTGTTTGTTTGCTTGTTTACGTTCGTAATTTAGTTTTACATGAAACTGTGTGCGACTCTTGAAATAAGCAGGGTAAAGCATAAGAGGACTTGTGTAGTTATCAATACTTGGTTATTTGTTGTCCTGTCTCTGTATGATGAACTTGTCATCTTCAGTCCATAATACACCAATGGAAAATATGTTCTATTCGAAGTAAAGCTTGATGAAAACACAACGCTTGCGCACTAACTAGTATCACCTACTCTAGTCGGTTGTTTTGGGTTAACCCTTGTCAGCTTAGTCAAGTAGAGTAATGTGAAGGGGAAAACCTTAACAAGCATGTTAGAAGTATACACAAAATACTTCTTTGAAGGAACAACCTCTTCTTCTCTCAATAAGTCGGGATCCATCTTCCACCTCTTAAATGAATAAGTGTTATGCACTGTTGTTAAACAAAATGAAAATATGAAAATATGAAAAAAATTGAAAAATGAAAAATGAATAAGGCAAAAGAAGAGAAAGAATTCCTACGTAGAGAAGTGATGCAAGTAACTCCATCGGGGCACTGACCAGGGTCACTACCAGTGGAGTGATGCTTGTGTTACTACGTGACTCTATCGGAGTACTATCCAGGCCTACTAGCAGCGGAGCAACACCAGAGATGAAACTTAAACTTTGACTGTCATATTGCTTGTGTACCAATATACCCCTCATCCCCAATTGAAACAACTATGTTGACTTGGTTTGGAATGTGTGTTGACCAACCAAAAGCATGGCATGTGCTACATATTTCAATCAAGCTAGTGCGGGAATCAAGATTATCTGAGAATCAAGCAATACTTCCAGAGGAGTTATACTTGCTTTTCATGAAACAGGTCCATTCAGAGAGTTGGAGTTCTACCAGTGTGTTGCCAAGTGTTGTAGCAGCTACAGAAACCCTCCAAATTTTTCCTTAGCCTCATTTTGGAGCCTCACAACCAACCATCCTTAGCAGCATGTCTTGCACTATCAAGTACATAGGCTTTAGCGGAGTTTCAGTGGTTGAACAGCCTGTGCATGTCAACTTATTTGTCTCCCACGCGCAGGCTGTCATTACGGACTTAAAAAAAATTATGGCTGAGATTCTCCCCTTGAAAATTGCACAATTCTCGAGTGGAACCAGCCTTCCCTCCAGAAATTACGTAATCCTGTTGGGCTGCCTGCTGAGCTCCAGAATTGTGCAATCCAGCCAGGCAACCCTCCCTCAGGAAATTTCACAATCCAGCCCAACACTGGGCTTCAGCTCAAAAATTTCATAATCATGGGAGGCAGTGACTTGCTGACCCCAGAAATTGCGCAATGCCTAAGGGACAGCCAGCCCTACTCAGCCCATAAACTGCACAAGTCCCTTTCCCAATATTGTAGATTGTTGCACGTGCCTTCAGGTCGACGGGTCCCCTCCAGGACTGAGCTATCATGATTTGCATGCATGGGCTACTTTTCCTGAAATAGCAAAAGGCAACATGCAAAAGGAATCCCTATATTTTAAAGATCTATTTTAGGAGTTGGAGGTTACATGCAAAGATTGTTTTAGAAACCTCCCACCCAGTGTCACATTTTCCTAGATTCGTGGAATGTGTGTCATAACCTCGATCTTTTCAAAACTTATGTATCGGATGCTGCAGAGCTCATTCCTCACATCGATATTGTAGCTCTGACATCCCACGTCGCATCTAGGATTCTTTGGCACATTCAACTCAGTTGTTTCAGGGTAAGTCCGTTTTTCATGTCTTGTGTTGTGTTTCTGTCGCTTTTTGTATTTCGCTTTGTGTAAGTGTTTTCTGCTTGATTTCAATGAATTCTTGTTGTCATTTTGATGCATATTAGCTTGTAGAAACATTGTTTCAATTTTTCTTTGCATCTCACTGATGTCGAATGCATGACATTGTTTTTTCGTTGATGATCATCATTGCGGCAACTCGCCTCACACACATGCTTGTTTTCTTGTTTTCACAATATTGCACTCAATATTTGCATGCATGATCATTCACTCTTTCTTACACTCTGTCTCATCATGCATCCAAACCTTTTCATGTTTTCAGTCGCCCATGGGCGGGTCTGGGTTGCCTTGTCTTGGACCTTGCCTTACCCGGATAACAATGCACATTTTTGGAAGTGAAGGCTCAACCTTCCCTCCAAAAACTACGAAAACCTGGCCAGCACTGACCTCCAAGCTTGCTCTGCGCAATTTTGGGAGGTAGTGCCCTATTGACCCATAAAATTGCGCAATGCAGTCCCTGGGCTTGCATGTCACTACTAACTAAAATTGCACATTACTCAATTTTAGTCCTTAGCAGGCCAAAATAGACTATGCATTGTGCAGTTCCAACAGTCAGTTAGCCTCCTGACAGCCCAGACTGTGCCTTGCGCAGTTTTGGCAGTCAATATCCCAGCCTCCCAGTGAAAATTGCGTAATCTTCACAATGAGTCACACAGGTATATTGCATGACAACCCTCCAATTTGTTTTGGTTTTCAACTGACAGATTGCTCCCAATGAGTGTTTCTATGTCTCCAGGTATCACACATGTTTGTCTACCTCTCAGCAGTATAGGTACAATGGCCTCTAAGAGAGAAAAGTCGAAGGACACCATTGAGAGCGCAACTGGAGATACAGTTGACCAAGTGCCTATGAGATTACCTATCTATGATGAAATCGAGTCGTTCATAGACAAGGATATCAAGATGAAATTGAAGAAACATCGCAGCGAGCAGCACCATCAGCAAAAATAGAGGGTAGCAGACCTGTGTGTGACAAATGCAAGAGGAAGGTTGTTGACAATGCAGAGGTAGAGCAAAGGTGCAAGTTCAAAGCAGATCCACTCGTGATGAAAGAAATTTTTGAGATTGAGGCTATGAGGTGACAATGCAAGAAGAGGATCATGAAAAGGAAGAGAGAGAAATAGAGAAGGAGTTGCAGGCGTTGAAGTGGCAACTCAGGGAAGAACAGGACTTGCACAGACAAGAGAAGGAAGTGCAGCAGGAACATGTACAACATGAGGTGCAACATGGATAGACTGATGAAACTACACCCATACAGGTTATAGATCCATCCTAGTAGCTAGCACAGAGCAGACAGGGTGAGCAGTGTTGTCGATCGTATGCAACGGTGTTTAGGAGCATGGATGTCATTGTGCGCATGCATACAATCCCATCCATGAGCACACTTACCGAGGTGAAGACAAAGGACCAAGTCCAACTGGAGTTGGACATGTACTTAGATGAGTTGATGCACATAGCCACCAACACACACTTGGAGATCAGTGTAGACACTATGCATCAGTATGTTGTTGGTCTGGCTGCACTCAAGGCTATGATGTGCATGTTAATAGATGAGTTGGATAGAGGTACCAAATAAGTGTATTGGATGCAACAGAGGCAAGAGTTCTCTTTCAGCAATATGTCACCATTGAGCACTCAAACACCACCACGGACTACCAAGCTTGGCATCAGTTCACCACTGTCGATCATAGCGAGAATGTTAAAGAGTTGGTATTCCCACAGCTGTCTGAGTCTCAGTAATATCTTGCATGGCTTGCTCAACCCTATTTTGTCTCAATAGGATACATGCGCAAATTGTAATGTAACATCTCGTAAAAGTGAAAGAACAAGTGTCGATAGTAGAATGTAACAGTCATGTAGTAGTTGAAGAGTCATGAGGGTAGGTGAAGAGCCACAAAGGGGAATGTCAAAGGTCACCCCACCCTTTGCTATTTATAGAGCATCATAACTCATTATATAGGGTTTTGGGGAGCCAAGCTTCCTATAGGTGTATTTTAGATAAGTCTTGGAGTGTATTGTAATGAGCCTTGGCTTCTCCACAGTGCAGAGCTAGTATATCTCTTTGGGGGAGCAGGCAGCAGTGACTGTAACATTCCATTGTCAGGACTAGTAGTTGGTCATGGTTGTGTGTATGATTGGAACTTTCACTTTCTCAATATAACAGAGCCAACACATTTCATGCATTTGTTATTATTGTATTTCAGTGGTCTTGGTTACACTAACGAAATATGTATATGTTTTCTTACGCATGTATATATGGATTCTTTCTATATATGTATGTGTGAATCTGGTTGAGATGTGTTTTTGGTTTAACCATCACTTTGGATCATTGGTTCACCTACCTTTCAGCTTGTTATGTATCTTTGCTCATGTGTTCCCTTCTAAGATGCTTGTTTCCACAGGTTCCCAAGGGGCGCACTTATCCCACTTTTCGTGTGTTAGAACCCTTCACACACCTTCCTACGCTTGTTGCGCTGGTCACACCCTTGCAACCAACCAGGACATCTTACTTGCCTCTGCACACAACCTCATTCAAGGTGATACCATACAACCCACTGCTGGGACTCCTTCTTACCGGGGATGTTGGTGGGCCCAGCACCATCAACACCTTGATATTTCTGTTGATTATATTGTTATAGACATTTTTGGGCACTACAACCCCAAGCATGAAATGTCCATAAACCAAGGGCTCCTAAGTCCCTAAAAGTGTTTTTCTAACCCCTAAAGGAACAAGGTCAACTGATTACAGCTTCTCCCAGAAGTTCTCCATGAAAAACTGCTCAGAATTGGTCAAAACAGGATCATTTCAGCTGCTCCATAGGCAAAGTGCGTTGCATCTCACCTAAAAACACTGTGTGGGTGCGTTGCATTTCAAAAATCCCTTCTATGGGGTGTGATGGGCGAGAAGTGACAAATGGAAGTGTCATTTCGCGAGGTGGAGAGGCGTGGAAACTTCCAGAAACTTCTCCTGTGACACTTGCCTCTCTGAATTCGACCAAGGATGAGTAAGAGATCATCAATCTCCAAGTGGAAGCAAGAACTATCAGAGGGAAGACACTAATATAATCACAAGCTGACTCATCTCCCTTACAGATATCTATATATGGATCCCTCATCCCAGAGATCCAGAGGCTGGAATTTTGCATATTGTAAGGAATTGTTGTTGGTTTCTTGAGATAAAACATCAGATTGTTGGGTGATCTAAGCTTTGTATGAGGTGAAGAGGGGCTTCCTTGCTGAGAGGATGATGCTGGGTCAGAACAATTGGTTGTAACTCCTCTTGGCTCTTTCTTGTTTATCAATAAAAGCTATTCAAGTTTTCCTCCATACTCTTGTGTAATTTATGTTTGCTGCATTTGTATGATCAATTTACATCTGATCCTAGATTGTTTATGATTATAGATCCATGTTCTTGTATAGTGCTATGCTATTTTGATCTTACAGGTACTCTGTGAAGCTGGGCGTGCAAGGGAACAAGTAGTGAAAGGCTATCAAGAAAGAGAGGAATCGAACCAGGAGATTAGCGCAAGACAGAGGTTGGTCTTCTTTGTTCTTCTCTATCTATACTTCATAAAGGAAAAACAAAAGTAGCTTTACTTTGTTTGTTTCTAAGGCAGCTATCACACCTTAGTGGGATAAGCAGTTCTGAGTAGACACTTTTCCCTGTAACAAAATGGCGACTCCGTTGGGGACGAATTAGTTTGTTTGTTTATCTTCCTTGTTGTCTATTTCATAAACTTACAGACGGAGCCTGAAGTCGAGCCAGGTAGCTTTCGAACTGCATTTGCTATGCAAATGCAAAGTAGATAAATTTCGCTTCAGTCAATCTCCGTGATGTGTTTATGATTTAAACAACTGATTCACAAACTCTTTGATTGCCCCTTGTGGTAGCTCTTAGATCCTCCTTAGATCTACCCCTGATTGTTGCATTACTGATTACCATTTGCTCGGCCAAAACCAATGAAATGAACTACAAACTATGACCCGGGACCCAAACAAAGTCTCGTCTCTGGCCCAGCGCAGGTACTGTTCTGAGAATCTGAAATTCAGCGCCCTTCCTGAGTGTAGTAGGTGCACTACATTTCAAATTCCCTGTGTTACAAGTGCGCTAATCAGACTAGGCATTTTTCAGTTTTGGTTTCTGTGATTCATTCTTTCCAGTTCTATTCATGAATTTTGTTGCCTGTGATTAGTATATCTCTGTTTGAAACTCCTTTTCTTTGCTGTTATTCCGCCTCCTTTGTACAAAAGAACTGTAAATGTTTTTGTGTGTTTGTTGAGTCATTTTCAGTTCTCCTTTGCAAAAGTAGCGTAATCGTACTGTCGTCCTTTGATTTGAAAGCGTCGCAAGTGTCGTTTTCATGCATAGGAAAGAGTTTGATTGCTGTAGATAGTCGATTATCCTGTTACTATTGTTTTTGGTCTGAATTTGTAATTTTTCTAGTGTCGAAAACAAGTATTCATTTCCAAATCGTAAGGTGTTGTGATTTCCTCCATTTTTTATTTCGAAAAGAAACTTGTTGATAATTGTCGCTTGAAAAGTAATTCAGATTTGTGCATCAACTTTCTTTTTATCATTTACATACTAAGAAAGTCGAAAACAAATACATGCATGTGCATTTGCATTTAGACAGTTTGATTGGTTTGATTTAGGAAAGTGCATTTAGAGTGTGCTCTTTGCTCTTTGTGAAAGAATTCTGTCTTTCTTTCCTTAGTAGCTAGGATTTTCATTGCACAAAGAAGATAAAAAGATTGTTTATCATCTTAGATTGCATTTTAGGAATTACACATCTACATCTCGTGGTGAACCTGAAAGGCAAACTTCATAAACAAGATCAACTATAAAATAAATTCAATGAATCTAACAACGCTTTGGAACCTAATTCACAACATTTAGAAGTCTAGGCTAGAGATGTATTCCGGCGTCGTAAAGCCTGGTAACTGTTGTTCTCACTGATGGTTGGGTGATTCCTCCACTTTGAGACGATAAGTGCCAGTACGGACTTGTGCTCCCACGTACCGTCGAGTATATTTTGGGAGACCCAAATAGGCTTAATCCTTTATCCATAGGAAGTCGTGTCTGTCGCCCTATCGATCACAATGCACTGAACACAACATTCAGGAAGATTGACTGTCGTACCGTAAAAAGTATTCTGCAGTTTTGCGATTGGTTTGGTAATCCCTCTACCTAGATTTCCAGAGCAGTCCCTTTCGTTCCTTTTCAGACTCCTTAACGGAAAAGGTCCATCTGAGCACTTGTCACTTCAGGCTCATTAAAAATCGAAGGCGACTAGAGTCATCTTTTGTTTTTTCTCGACTCTTAAAAATTGAAAAAACAAGTTGTGTCAAAGCGTCTAAAATTCATCTAATTCGGAAACATACTTCCCCTTTATTTTTAGTTGATCGAGTAATCCGCAATCATGGAAGAAAGTCAATTGAAACCCCGTCGTTCGTGGAGGCTTACGAGTCACCCGTCTTTGTCTCCAGAATCGAAGCTAGTACGGACAAAGCGAACTCGTTTAACCGGTTCCAAATCTCCTGTTAAAGTTAGAACAAGTGTTCCAACAACCTTAGAGACTCCGGTTACTCCAAACATTTATGGTATCCCTGCCTCTACAGAAGGAGTTCAGCAGCCATAGAAGGACAGTGGTATTGATCCTAGTCTGAGGGTAAACTCTTGTGTCACTGAACCAGTTCCATCTACAACCGGTTCAGAGAGTGTTACTCCTCAAACATCTGTAGCTGTCGATTCCATACCTTCTTCGGCACGAGAAATATTCTACGAACCTGACGGTTTACCCCTTCCACCTGGTCTGATTGCTATAGAAGAGATTGTGGAAGATCCTCCATCTAATACTCCATCGCAATTTGGAGTCAGGATCACTTTGTATCCTTCTTCATCAGAAGTTAGTCTACCGCCAGCGGAAGCTCCTGTAAAATCGCTAGGTAATCTTTTGGATAGACTAGAAATGTTTGAACAACCGTCAACATCTAGGACTGTGTCATCTGACACAGTGACGGCAGAACTCCCTACTATCACTCCAACAATGTTTGCCGGTATACCTTCTGTCCCAACTAGCTCTCAATCACTAGAAGGAGCCCACTCAGGGGCCATTTCGACAGTCTGGTTTGTTCCTGTTTGTTCATCCGGAATAATATCCGGAAACTCTTATGTTGAGTCTCAACAAATTGATCCATTTGGAGGTCAATTTGGGTAGTCCGGCCCTCAAGGGCAAACCATTCCCTTAAGTACCGGATTGCCACCATATGGGGGGCAGTATGCCCTTTCATTATCCCCTCCAAGAGGACAGCCATACGGGAGTTCACAACAAAATTTAGGTTATGCTAGAATTACTTCAAGCGGTTGGGTACCGATACTACCTCAACAACCAAGAGTTGTATATTTGATGCAACAATGCTTACCTATGTCAAGTATACCCACTACGCCAGCTATTGTGACGGTGTCGCAAGTTCAAGCGCTGCCTGTTGTATGCCAACCTCAGGTTTCTCAGGTTGTAATGCAATAGCCCCTTGACCCTACAACTCAACCACAATCGCCGACTGGTGGAATGACACAGGTTCAAACGGGTACAATTACCCCTCATCTTGGTCAAACAGTTAGTATCGGGCAATAGCACATGGCTTCACAACCATGGCTAGTGCAATACCAACAACCGCAGCTCCAACAAGTATACCAAGGTTCTGAGCAACAAATCTTTGCAAATAGTGGGCAGCCGTATATTCAAAGTGGTCAAAATCAACCATTTTACAATGGTCATGCCCACCAACCTTACCAAAGTTACCAGCATCAAATGCATTATGCTGGTATGCAAAGACCAACTGCTCAGGCAATCCCATCTTATCTTGGGTATGCTTCACCTAACCTGAATCAACAGTTACCCTTCGTGGCAACTTTAGAGTTACCTGATTTAAATCGGTTAACAAACGATCCAATCGCTTACGCCCCTTGGTGGCCAGCGATTTCGCATAAACTTCCATCAGATATTCCTAAATTTAATGGAAATCCAGGTGAAGATCTGTCGAATCATGTGATGACCTTTCATCTGTGGTGTTCATCAAACACCCTAAACTATGATTCGATTAGGCTTCGCCTTTTTCAGAGGACGTTAACTGGTCCGGCAGCAAAATGGTATATCGAATTGCCTAGAGCTTCATTCGACAACTTCAGTACCCTAGCCACAACCTTTTTAACCCATTTTCAGTTACCGATAAGGTACGAAATGGGAACTGAACTTCTTACCAACTTCAAACAAACGACGGCCACTCACATATCTGATCATATACATGAATGGCGACGTCGTCGTAGAATGGTGAAAACGTATGTTCCCTATCAGCTTTTAGCTGAATGGTTTATTAAGTCATTACTGCCTTCCATCACGGAAGATGTGGCAAAAGGGGGAGTCGTCATAGAAGAGCAAGTTATCGCTCGTGCGCAATATTTGGACTTGATTTACACTCAGTTCGGCACGCTCTACGATAAAATACCTGACGCCCCTAGACCGGAATTCTCAGTTCCTCCTCCTCCTAAATCAAACAATGACTCTCATGCCTGCGATGGCGTGATTGGCGCAACAGACACGAAATCGACAAAGGCTACATCTAAAAAGGCCCGTAAGATTTCCAGTCAAAATGCAAAAGAGGAACTTCTTGCCTCAGAAGTAAATGCCATATCGACAGATAAAGGCAAAGAAACCAAGCAACCAGGGGGCAAGAAGAAAGGCAAAGGGAAGAAGAAGAAACAGGAAGAATCGTCACCTGAAAAATCTTCTGCAAACCCTCCTGGAAATAGGAAACTAAAATATCCATGCATGATATGTGATGAGGATCATCGGACAACATATTTTCCACACAAAGCTGAGCTTAAAAAATTCTTCAAGAATTCAAAAACCTCGGCAGTGTTAACTGATCCGTTTCCAAACCCAGGAAAAAATCTGGTTGACAGTGGAAATGCTTCCCCGTCTCAAGTGCTAATGTTGTTGGTTTCAAAACAGCAAAATGATGCTTTGATATTGACAAGGAACAAAGATTATGGGAATCCACAGCTGTCGAACAACAAGGATAAAGATCAACCTAGTAGTTCGACAACAACTTCGACAGAAGTTGCGTCGCCCATCATTCCTGAACTGACAATAAAACCGCCAAAGGGAATAGTACACAAATCGAAATTTAATCCTCGTGCTAGAGCAGCACAACATTATAATATAGTGGAAGATTTGGCCCAATCGCCATCCGCTATGTCGACTCTTGAGGTACTACAAAATTGCCCATCCCAAAAGCAGGCTTTATTATCAGCCATTGGTGGGATAGACCCAAAGGATTCCAATCTTGTATCCTTCGATCATAAAGGATACGATCCTCAATTACCAGCTCAACTAGCTTTCCTCATTCAAGTGAAAGCCCTCAACAAAACTATTCATCGAACAATTATTGATGAGGGTGCATCTACATGCATTATGTCGATGAGTTGCTGGAAAACTTTAGGATCTCCAACCTTGTCGCGATCTTCGACGACATTAAAAGCATTTGATGGATGAACATATACCCCATATGGTATTCTAAGTAACTTGAAGGTTGAACTAGGAGGGAAAACAGTAGAAATAGATGTTGAGGTAATCGATGGAAATCTCGATTACAACATCCTACTAGGAATACCATGGATATATGCTATGGTTGTTGTTGTGTCGACCTATTTTAGGAAGATTGCATTTCCCTTTCAAGGAGGGATTACAATCATCGATCAACAAAACTTCCCCCCCAATGGTTCTCAAGTTACGGGAAGCATTCCTATGATCCATGGAAGCCCCCATTCACTTCAGAATAGTGGAGTAGTCCTACTAAAAGACCCTGTATTAATGGGAACTTTTTCCCTTCCACCTCCAATCAATTTGGCGGAAGTAGCGTCAGTAGGAACCTGCAACGTGATATCTTATAAAAAGATCTCAGAAAACGATATCGACATGGATCATGCGCGGGTTTTTCCTCCAAGCCCAATAGAAATATTGTAGCAATCAATGTTCCTAGCCTGGGAGGCAAACCCAAATCAGCGCTCATCATGCATTTGGATAGATAGGTCTGAAGAATATGGTACCCCTTCAGATCCTTGGTCGTGAGTGCATGTCACCGACGAAGGAATTGTTCAATCAATGGTAATTGAAGGAGCACCATGGGATGATTACCACCATCGTTCCCTTCTTCCGGATTGTGAAGAAAATACTCCTGATGACCTTTATCATCCTTCAGTTTTTTATTTTCTATCAAATACTGTAAACACGGTGGATTCCGAGCGAAACTTGTCCAACATTGAAGAGACTATCACCATAAATATCTCGACCAAAACAGATGTTGTAGAGAATATTTATGTTGGCAAATGTTGTTCTCCTTCAGAACTGGAAATATATAACGCTCTTTTTCACGAATTCAGAGATGTCTTTGCTAGGTCATGTAGTGAAATGCCAGGAATTGACTCAAGTATCATTGAACACGAAATCAAGATGTATCCAGATGTCAAACTAGTACGACAACGGCTACGGCAGGTGCACCCTAAAAAAGTCGCTGCCATTAAGGCAGAAGTTGAAAAACTTCTCCATGTTGGTTTCATTTACCCAGTTCCTTTAACCGATTGGGTATCCAATATTGTCCCTGTTATGAAAAAACAAGGAACAATTAGAGTGTGCGTCGATTATAGGGATGTAAATCAAGCTTGTCCAAAAGAAAACTACCCTACACCCTTCATTGACCAGATAATTGATGAATGCGCCGGATGTGAAATATTTTCATTTATGGATGGATTCTCTGGGTATAATCAAATAAATATCCGCCCACAGGACCAGTCAAAGACTGCATTTATTTGTCCGTGGGGCACATTAGCATATCGAAAATTACCCTTTGGTTTAAAGAACGCAGGGGCAACATTTCAAAGGGCAATGAATTATGCCTTCCATGACATCAAAAACTTCGTTCAACCATACCTCGACGACCTTCAGGCTCATTTGCGAAAGCGGACTGATCATCCGCAGCATTTAGGAGAGATATTTCTATGTTGCCGACACTACAAAATATGACTCAATCCACACAAATGTGTATTTTATGTCAGTTCTGGTCATTTACTTGGCTTTGTAGTCTCAAAAGACGGGATTCGTCTCGACCCATGTAAGGTTCAGGAAATCATAAATTTGCCTCCACCTTCAAATTTGCTTCAGATTCAGAAACTCCAAGGGAAAGCAAACTTTCTGAGGAGGTTCATTCCAAATTACGCCGAACTTGCTAAAGGTTATACGCGTCTTTTGAAAAAGGAAGTACCCTTTGTCTGGGATCAGGTTGCGCAAGCTTCCTTTGATGCTTTAAAAGAATCCCTAATGAAAGCATCATTAATATACGCTCCTGATGATCAAAAAGACTTTAACCTGTATCTGGCTGCAGCGGATACGACCATCGCAATGGTTTTAGTTCAAGAAGACAACGGAATCGAACATCCTATATATTATTTAAGTAAGAACTTAAATGATACAGAAAGCAAATATTCTTATGTTGAAAAGCTAGCGCTCGCAGCTGTTCAAGCGATACAGAGATTTCGACACTATGTTCTCTTTCGAAAAACTACCATTCTGTCAGATATCGCGACAGTTGCTGGGGGGAAAATATTCGAAATGGATAGCAATTCTACAAGAGTTTGACCTGGAATTTGTAAAATCCAAGTCAAAGAAAGCCTTGGTTTTAGCAGAATTATTATGCGATCTCCCATCGCCGTCCAACGATGAAACATCCAAAGAAACAATCGTGGACAAAAATTTGTTTCTGATATCTTCAAGCAATCAGTGGTATGGGGATATAATCATTTATCTCCAAACCCAAAAATATCGGCCAAATACCTCTCGCTCCGAACAAAAACGTATTCGATACCAAGCAAAAGACTACATGATCGTCGGTGATACACTTTACCGTCGTGGTATCGATACGGTTCTGAGAAGGTGCCTCACCCATGAGGAGGCCGAAAAAGTCCTGAATGATTTCCATTCAGGCGCGTGTGGGGGCCATCAATCCGGTTATGCTACAGCGCAAAATTTTTTACGAGCAGGATACTTCTGGCCAACAATGTTCAAAGATTGCATAACCGCAGTCAGAAGTTGCCATGCTTGTCAAATTTTTTATAGCAAAACCAGAAGACCACCCGCACCTCTACAACCAATAGTTGCTGTCGGGCCATTCGCCAAATGGGGCATCGATTTCATGACATGTAACCCCACCTCGACCGGGGGGCATGGGTATATCATAGTCGCAGTTGACTATTTTACCAAATGGGCCGAGGCGATGCCTACATTAGATAATACTGGTGAAACAGCTGCCCTCTTCTTTTTCAATCATGTAGTCGCCAGATTTGGCGTTCCACAAGCTATAGTCACAGATCATGGATCGCATTTTCGAAATCACATGATGGTCGAATTAGCTGCCAAACTAGGGTTGTCTCATGACAGCTCTACTCCATATTACTCGCAAGCCAACAGACAAGTTGAAGCAATCAACAAGGTCCTAAAGCGCATGCTGCAAAGGATGATTGGAGTTCACAAAAGAAGGTGGCACCTAATCTTGTACTCAGCCTTGTGGGCTTATCGAACATCGGTAAGGAATGCAACCGGGTTTACACCTTTCTAACTGGTATATGGCTTGGAAGCAGTCTTACCAATCCAGTGTGAAATCTCGTCCCTCAAACTCGCAATTGACCTTCTCCCTGGAACTTTAGAAGAAGAAGCTCGTTTCTTGGAACTAATCCAATTGGATGAAACCCATCGTGATGCCGCTTTGGCTAACGAAGCCCATAAGAAACGAGTCAAAGCGCAGTTCGACAAAAATGTCAAACCCCGTATCTTCTCAGAAGGAGACTTGGTCTTGCTTTATGACCAAGAATCCGATAAATTGAGAGTAGGTAAATTCAAGTCTTTATGGATGGGCCCCTATATTGTTAAGTGAGTGTTAGCAAAAGGAGCCTACGAGTTAATGGATTATGACAGAATTCCACTGGCGCAACCTCGTAACGGGTTGTACCTCAAGCGTTACTATGCGTGATTCAGTATAGTAACCTGTATGCTTTTGTTATGTTTTTGTTTTCGCTAAAGTGTTTATTTTGGTCAAGTAATCCACTTTTTACATTTATTGCAGATGTCAAACCTATTGGAGTCATGTGTTGGATATGCCAATGGAGCGAGTCGTAGTTCGCGGAACCTATCTTCCGCAGCCTGGGCCATTTTTGATCCAAGCGGCGAGTTAGTAAGTTTCAGAGGGGTATGTATTGGTCGATCAACGAATAACATCGCTGAATATAGCGCGTTGATAGAACTTCTCTCTGATGCCATCACACATGGTATACGCCGACTGATTGTCAGGCTAGACTCACAACTCGTCATACTACAACTCACTGGTATCTACTCTGTCTAAAATCCAGCTATTTATCGCATGTTCCTAAGGGTTAAGATTTTGGAAACGCAATTTGATTTTATTCAATATCAGCATATTTCCAGAAACTTAAACACATTAACTGACTCATTGGCAAATTATGTGTTAGATAGACATTTGCAACATTTATAAAAAGAAGCATACCATCAATATTTGCATTTGGATCATGTAACTTAACCAAAATAAAACTTCGAAAATCAAAAATATGTATATAACTGTTTATGGTTTACACATAATGTTCTGTAACCAAGACAAAATTGGTCAAATGACCCAAAACTCAAAACGCTAGGGGGCACCCTAGTCTAATGATGCTCGTGATAGCAAGTCACAGCCTGTGCGATCATGCGTAAGAGCCGAGTCCATCGTCTTGGCACACCAGTAGTATGCCGCTGCAACCTCAAGGGCAGCTCGTCAGTCCTCACATCTGGAATACCAAGAGTGAGGCCCTCAACCTGTTCCTGTAATGCTGTGAGAGTCTCGGCCACATCGAGGTCGCGAAGGATAGCCCTTCCAACAGCCTCTCCTGCTGGGGCGGCAGCTGGCACTCTCAGGCGTACTACTGGCCGAACGGGACCAACATCTGCATGAACACATGAGTTTGGTTAAGTCTTGACAGAATAAAGCACAAGGACATTATAAAAGAAAAACGATAAACAGGGATATGGTCAAAGAATTTACCAATGGCGCCCCACTGTTCGCCAGCCGGCAGTACTAAATCTGGATCACCCCGGAAGTCCATACCGGCATATGGATACTCGGAATAAACCATCTCCTGACGATCAAACCACCTGAAGAAGGTATCAGAAAAGGAAATCTGAGACTGACCAGCATGCCTAGACATATGGTCGACCCATCTCTGCATACGTGGTTCAGTCGGTGAAGGTAAATCGAGTGCAATATACTACGGCTGCATCAGTGGTATCTTTTCCAAGGCAAAGGCGGTCAAGATAGAACCATAACCAAAGTTCTTCAACCTCCCACTCTTCACCTTGGTCAACTGTTCTTTCATCACAAGAAGTATTGCGTCACACCAGTTGAACACCTTCGGTTGGAGACATTCCAAGGCATACTGCATATAAGATCGGTTGGCTACATGAAGAGCCGCACCACCAACCATCCTACCAAAAGTAAACAGAATAGTCCTGAGAGACCTGTCAGTGACATCACGGATGATGATCTTGCCGTCTTTACTCGGCTGAGATCCCTCTCTACAATACTGGCGAACATAATCTCTCACAGATTCACCTCCTCGGGCCGAACCCGATAAAGAGATGGGGGCACCCCGCCTCGACAAGCCATTCAAGAAATAGATGTCCACTACAGTCAAGGGGATGGATTTTCCCCTAATCTGGAACACCTGGTTGGTAGGATCCCAAGCATCGAGCAAATACTGCAGCAAGTTGATTTGTTGTCTCATGCTAGAAATGCGGAAAAACTTCAGCAAGCCACAGTTCTGCAGTGTGTTTATTGTGACCGGGTCATGTAAAGCAAGCATGTCCTCTTCTTCATGCTCACGTTCTCGCCATGTAATAGTCATCTTGCTCCAAAGATCTCTGAAAACAAACAAGAGAAGAGTTAGATCCTGATTTTGGTAAGAAACAGGCAAAATTTCCATCAAAAACTGTGCATAAAATTCCTTCTTTGCGCCCATCGCACCTACAGTAGTGCTCTGGGTGCGTTGCATGTCAGATGGCCAGTAGACAGGCCAACATCCAACACACCTTTCGATACACAGAGGGTGCGCTGAAGGCAGAGCGAGTTTTTCAAACCCCAGAGGCTCAGAAAAACCAGGAATCAAGCTCAGAATGAAAAATGGAAAGCATGAAATGAAAGAGCTCAAGTTTAGCTCCTACCTGGTCTAGACGGCGCCGAGAATCGTCCATAGAATCTCCCGAAATCAGTTGATGAAAATCAAGGGGGAAAAAGCACCTCCAAAGCTCCAACAAACCAAAGTTCAAATGAAATGGTAAAATGAGAGGTAAAAGCACTTTTACATTACTTTTTACGTAATTCGAGTAAAATATTAGTGTTCTAACTCATTTTTCAAACATGTATTGTTCATTTCTAACTAGTTTGATGAAGCAATTGAGAATACAGTACAATCTTTGAAAGAACAAAGCTATTTATGGTAAAGTCAAGAAATGACCATTATATCGAGCAGTTTTAGGACATAGTTCAAGCTCGTTAAAAAATAAACATAAGTCATGAGCAAATGTTTCCCCCCAGTGTTTAAGCTCAATAAAAAAATGAACCTATTTCCCAGTAAATAACCATCGTGAATGTAGTACTTCAGCCTTTAAAAGCCTTGGTCGTGTTCTCATTATCACCTCCACTCTGTATTGGCCGATCATTCACCTCCATTTGATTGTTTACCCCTTTTGAGGAAAAGTTGCGAAGAGTGATCTCACTAGCCATCCTTGTAACACTGTCGTGATTGGAAAATTCCAAACCTTACCTGGAATCAGCTGCTACCCATTTTATCACTCGTTCCTCAAAAGACGAGTCTCCTTTAAGCTCTTTTCAACTGACTCGTAAAATATGAAAAGATTGCCGAGCCATTGGCCTCTCCAGCTTGTTAAAGGGACCGGAAGTGCTATCCCTCCTCTAAATTTTAATCTTTTTGGACCTGAGGGATTATTACACAAAAAGATCGAGCGCTTGTTTTGTTCGGCTCGTTAAAAGTATCGAAAATTCATCCCTTCTGTATTGTTTTATACTTTTTCGGACTTAAGGGATTAGATGACGAAAAAGGAATTTTGGAGTTTCCTTTACGTTCCTTTTCAGACTCTCTAAAATTGAAAAGGACCGAGTTATATTTTTTGTTAAACTCGTTAAAATTTAATAGCGACAAACTTGTCTATAGACGATAACGAGTTTCACTATCGCTAGGCTCGTTAAAACATAGCGATGGGTTTGCCCGAAGGGAAAATTATAGAACAAGCATATGTTATCCTCCTTAAGCTTGACAAAAATAAAGAGGTACTGGTCAGCAATGACTGGGGAAAATTGGGAAGAAAACTTGAAGAAACTTTGTTGGTAGCAAGTCGCTCTTGAACATGACACTTTCACTCTGCATTCAAGTCGGGTTGGGTTGTTTCATTCACCGGTCACATCACCATGGTCCCATCACACCATCCACATTTGGGGTTAATGCTACCAATCCATCATGTCAGTGTCGCCGATATGTTCAAGAGAAGTCATTCAGAGAATTCACCTGTGTCTCACCCGCTACAATACATTTACACTCCATTCTTTCATGACCGCCACCCTGAACCTTATATCACCAGATCGTTTTCACCTCCATTAAAATCATTTGCTCCGTTCCGTGTCATTGATGTTGGATTCATTAAGGCCCTCGTGTGACGGATCGCTTCTTGTCGACATCAGCTCATTATCCAAGAAGTTTATCTAGGAACACCCCATTCAGTATTTTGAAGCTTGCATGCCTCAATGGCAAGTTTCTCACTTCCGGTGACAGGTTTACATCAATGACCTTTGACCGAAAGATTTTGTGTGGTGTTCGACGCCAAGTCCTTTATTCACACCACGTGAATTGTATTGCAGTACCTTGAGGGTCATTATCATTATCGGTGATTCCTCTCGCGCTTGTTAACAGCTTACATCATTGGCTGGTAATCAAGCGATGTCTTTCCATGTTCGACTCCAGAACATCTCTCACATGGATAGACTTGTACTTCGAGTGAAGATCGAACGAGATTGAAGACCCTGGATCTAGTTTCATCCATCCAGGCTGTGATATATATTCAGGGAAATAAAGACATCAAATGTACATCATTGCTGCACAGATAATCATCCAATCAAAGGGATGATGGCTCTACCAGAATCATCAATCTACACTCAGACGATTGTCTGTCCTATGTACATAAAAATGAATTTATAAAGCTGAGCATGGGAATGCCTGCCTCAGCTAGATCATGAAAATATTATGAAGATAATGTATTGTATTGTATCTTATTACAGGTCTCCTCCAGCTTGAAAGAACTTCGGATCCTCATAATAAAGCATTTCACCCGACATCAAAAGATTAATGACCTCATGCTTTAGGGGGCAACTGTTATAGACATTTTTGGGCACTACAACCCCAAGCATGAAATTTCCATAAACCAAGGGCTCCTAAGTCCCTAAAAGTGTTGTTCTAACCCCTAAAGGAACAAGGTCAACTGATTACAGCTTCTCCCAGAAGTTGTCCATGAAAAACTGCTCAGAATTGGTCAAAACAGGATCATTTCAGCTGCTCCATAGGCAAAGTGCGTTGCATCTCACCTAAACACACTGTGTGGGTGCGTTGCATTTCAAAAAGCCCTTCTATGGGGTGTGATGGGCGAGAAGTGACAAATGGCAGTGTCATTCCGCGAGGTGGAGAGGCATGGAAACTTCCAGAAACTTCTCCTGTGACACTTGCCTCTCTGAATTCGACCAAGGATGAGTAAGAGATCATCAATCTCCAAGTGGAAGCAAGAACTATTAGAGGGAAGACACTAATCAAATCACAAGCTGACTCATCTCCCTTACAGATATCTATATATGGATCCCTCATCCCAGAGATCCAGAGGCTGGAATTTTGCATATTGTAAGGAATTGTTGTTGGTTTCTTGAGATAAAACATCAGATTGTTGGGTGATCTAAGCTTTGTATGAGGTGAAGAGGGGCTTCCTTGCTGAGAGAATGATGCTGGGTCAGAACAACTGGTTGTAACTCCTCTTGGCTCTTTCTTGTTTATCAATAAAAGCTATTCAAGTTTTCCTCCATACTCTTGTGTTTTATGTTTGTTGCATTTGTATGGTCAATTTACATCTGATCCTAGATTGTTTATGATTATAGATCCATGTTCTTGTATAGTGCTATGCTACTGTGATCTTACAGGTACTCTGTGAAGCTGGGCGTGCAAGGGAACAAGTAGCGAAAGACTATCAAGAAAGAGAGGAATCGAACCAGGAGAATAGCGCAAGATAGAGGTTGGTCTTCTTTTTTCTTCTCTATCTATACTTCATAAAGGAAAAACGAAAGTAGCTTTACTTTGTTTGTTTATAAGGCAACTATCACACCTTAGTGGGATAAGCAGTTCTGAGTAGACACTTTTCCCTGTAACATATATGTTGGTTATGAGTGAGTTTTATTATAGTGAAAATGTATGGATCTCATCATGTTTTGGTTAATCATTGAATGTATAATGAATATATGGCTTAATATATGGTAATGAAGCTATGGGGATCATGCAACAATTCTTCTTAGTGATTCTCAGATAAGTGTGAGGCCCCTATGCTCAGATATGTTGTTTAAGCCTATAGAATGCATATTCGTGACATGTTTAATGAAAATCTTGTCATAACTAGTAGGGGTCCATTCAAGTCCTCGTTCAATTATTTGAATTTGTATCATTGTTTTGATGTTACTTATCATTTCTAGAAGTTTCATGGAGATCTAGGTAGTGGCTTGAGTCCTGGCCCTAAAAAATTGGCACAAAATCTGGAGTCGTTGGCACAGAACTACCTAGAAAAGTCCCCAATAATAGGCATGCCTTGTTGTGGGAGCGACTAGAGGTTCCCAGTCTCATGCATTCCCATATCAAGGGAGTGACTGAGGCTTTAATGCAAAAAAATTACAGTTTGACTCAAGGGTTGGTCACCTGGATGGGTTAGATGGTTCCTAGGGGTTCTGTTGCAGGTGTAGAAGGGCAGGTTGTCCGTGTTCAGTTGGTTCCACTTCCTTAAATGATACATAGGGAGTTGAATCATATCATAGTAACTCTTCGTCACATATTTACCCCGATTGGTTGGTTACTTGGGTAGATTTTGGAGGAGGGTGTTACATAAGGATCAAATACAAGTGTGCTAAAGTACAAAGTAGAAAGGTACAAATATAATGCATATATTAAAAGTAGCATCCATTCATATGTGATAAAAGGAAATCATTATTAATTTATATATAAGATAAGGAAAGTGTTGCTCAAATGCTAACTTGGACAACCACTTAGCTAGATAGGGAAAATTACCTTTTTAGCTCATTAAATAAGGATGATTTGGTGATGCATAATGGTATGGTGCAAAAAAGAAGAAGAGATTATTCAACAAGGAGGATTGGAAATATGTAATCATTTCTCTAAATGTGTTACTAGAACAAATTATGCCAAGGGAGGTGGCTCATACAACTTCAATTGGCTAACATTTTCTACATCATGAATGCCAAATTGAGGTGGGACGTCTAACTTGAGGCATTAGGATTCATTTGTTTTTATGATGATGTAAGGATCATATCAATTAGGCATAATATTGTGACGTTGATTTTGAAATTGTTTCTTATTCAAATAAAACTAAAATTGATTGTTAACCTTAAAAGGTTGATTGGTTCGATGTTAATCACAAAGTGCCTTATACTTGATTTGTCTCTACTAAAGGATGTCACAACCCTTGCTGTGAATATTGGATAATTTATGCACAAGGAATAAGCTTTGGCTTGTTATTTTTATTAGTGGAATGTGGATGGAACTAGGAGATTAACTAAAATTCCATATGGAGAAAGAAGTTGAAAGCCATAATGCAGTTAGAAAGGAGAGTGTAGTATATAGACATGAGTGACTTTGTGGTGGCTATGCTGTAAAATATGCTGGTACCAATCTCATTTTTTGTTATGTTATTGGTAAAGGAAAACAACGTGAATGAAGGTTATGTTCACCACCTCAATTTAGGCATCAAATTTGGATGAAATGAAGTGAAGAAATAAAGTTGATTATTAAAAGATTGCATAGGGATTTTCAAATTCAGTAACAAACCCAAGGTCAAAATGAAAACGATAGTCAATGCTAATACAAAATGGCCCCAAAAAAGGAAAACTTGTGCAATGTTAGAAGCATTAATGATTTATTATAGGGTATAAATGATATGGGTTATATAGGGAACGAAATGGAAAGAAATAAAGGAAATGGAACACATATGGAGAGAAATATAGTAGAGAGCACAATAATATAATGAAAACCAAACATCTATTAATAAATAAAATAGTAGAATACTGCGAAACACAAATTGGCTGAAATGGTGGTAGCTTATCTTTAGAGAGAGAGATGATGACTATGCTCAATCAAAAAAAATATTACAAGAAGTTGAAAGAATGGTTTGTAAACATATAAAAAATGACCCTAAGGGTTTAAAACCCTAACACTAGAAGATGGAGCATGAAAAGGTTTGTGGGATCCAAGGTGTTTAGTTGGTACATCAACTTCCCGAAGGCAAAACTTTCATTATGGAAACTTTGAGGTTAAAAATAGGCCTCAAAACAAGTAATGTACTATCAAAATCCACTTTATAAAAACCAATTAAAATTTAAAAGATGACATCATCCCTGGAGGATAACTTGTCATTATATAAGTTAGAGAAAATGAGTTGTCACTTTCTAAATGGTAGATAGAAACATAAAATTAACCATAGTAATATTAGTACTTTGTCCTTTCTCACCTTTCTAATAAAATAGTATTAAAAAAAGCAATAATTGTACTTTTACAAAATCTCTATATATATTCACATTTTTCATGTTTCAATTTTATTATTATTAATCCTTAAATACAATTTATTTATTTCTTGTGTACAATATATTAAAAAAATATATGAATCATTTTATTTTACTTTTAATGAAAACTAATTCATATTTTTTTCCCTTATTTCTTTTTTTCCTGTGTAAATGCTAATTTCTTTCCCTTATTTCTTATTAATGATATTTCTTGATTTTATTATTTTTAATTATCATATCTTATTTTATTTTAACACAGCCAATTATTTTTTTATATTGCAAAAAGGAAAAAGAGCGAGCTCCTTGTACATTTGTGAGAACACTGTTTCAAATGTTTAATTATCATATTTAATATTAAACAATTTTTTATAATAATAAAAAAAATCATACTTTAAATCATCATTTTTTAAATTGTGTTTCAACAAAATAAATAATTATATTTATAACAAATAATTGTATTTATAACAATTTAATTAAATATAAATAATTTTATTTCCAACATTTATAATATATATATATATATATAACTAACTTGAATATCTAAATAATATTAATAA
Organism: Pinus tabuliformis; assembly: GCA_031772625.1. NCBI lineage: Eukaryota > Viridiplantae > Streptophyta > Pinopsida > Pinales > Pinaceae > Pinus > Pinus tabuliformis. The sequence continues at coordinate 1,281,433,535 of CM062811.1, read as the reverse complement.
TAAATTTAACTTAGACTTAGAGTTAGACTTATTTTCTTTTTTATGTATTGTAATAAATCTCCATTACCTACCTGCCATGGATACCTAGCTTGGAAAAAAATCTAATATTTTAATAGATATAATTCTTTCTTATACCTCTCATAAATATGAATTAAACATATTTTATTTTATTTTAAATTTTAAATATAAGTCTCTGATCAATTAAACATATTTTATTTTATTTTAAATTTTAAATATAGGTCTCTGAAGTAAGATACAGTGCATCATAGGCCCTTCTACATGTTATAATGTGCACTGTCAACAAGGTCACAATTCCTCTTGTAGTGGAACATCTATTTTGCATGGGGTGTAGCCCACCAAAACATATAAAGCACCTTCTCTACTTATACAAAAAAAGTTGATTTCTAGTGCACGTTAATGTAGCAAGGAATTGTGTATTTCATATTCCAACTGTCATTATAAGAAGTGCTACATAGTAGCTTATACCAGCCACTTTGTAAAAAAATAATGAAACTATCTGATTATTGTGATATATTAAAAGAATTAGCAACTAAGCTTTGTAATTGTAGTTGTAAAATGTATCTTTGGGGTAAGATTGGTTTTAATCTATTTCAGGATGTTGAAAATTATCATTTGATATACATCTTAACTTAAAAAATTAAGAAATAATACAATGTGCTATTTATAAATAACTGCTTATAGTATATAGTTTGTTTTGGATGTCCTTTGAAATATAAAATGTTATAACTATATTAAATAAATATAAAATGGTAAACATACTTAGTGACGATAAACATATAAATTGGCTAACATTTTCTACATCATGAATGCCAAATTGAGGTGTGATGTCTAACTTGAGGCATTAGGATTCATTCATTTTTATGATGATGTAAGGAGCGTATCAATTAGGCATAATATCGTGATGTTGATTTTTAAATTGTTTCTTATTCAATTGAAACTAAAATTGATTGCTAATGGTAAAAGGTTGATCGACTCGATGTTAATCACAAAGTGTCGTATACTTCATTTGTCTCTACTAAAGGATGTCACAACCCTTGTTGTGAATATTGGATAATTTATGCACAAAGAATAAGCTTTGGCTTGTTATTTTTATTAGTGGAATGTGGATGGAACTAGGAGATCAACTAAAATTCCATAAGGAGAAATAAGTTGAAAGCCATAATGCAGTTAGAAAGGAGAGTGTAGTATATAGACATGAGTGACTTTGTGGTGGCTATGTTGTAAAATATGCATGTACCAATCTCATTTTTTGTTATGTTATTGGTAAAGGAAAACAACGTGAACGAAGGTTATGTTCACCACCTCAACTTAGGCATCAATCGTGGATGAAATGAAGTGAAGAAATAAATTTGATTGTTAAAATACTGCATCGAGATTTTCAAATTCATTAAGAAACCTAAGGTCAAAATGAAAATGATAGTCAATGCTAATACAAAATGGCCCCAAAAAGGGAAAATTTTTGCAATGTTAGGAACTTTAATGTTTTATTACAGGGTATAAATGATATGGGTTGTATAGGGCATGAAATTGAAGGAAATAAAGGAAATGGAACACAAATGGAAAGAAATATAGTAAAGAGCACAATAATATAATGAAAACCCAACATCTATTAATAAATAAAATCGTAGAATACTACAAAACACAAATTGGCTAAAATGGTGGTAGTTTATCTCTAGAGAGAGAGACAATGACTATGCTCAATCACAAAATATATTACACAAGGTTGAAAGAATGGCTTGTAAACATTTAAAACCCTTACACTAGAAGATGGAGCATGAAAAGGTTTGTGGGCTCTAAGGTGTTTAGTTGGTACAACAACTTTCGGAAGGTAAAACTTTCGTTATGGAAATTTTGAGGTTGAAAATGGGCCTCAAAACAAGTAATATACTATCAAAATCCACTGAAGATGACATCATCCCTCAGAAATGACTTGTCATTATTTAAGTTAGAAAAAATAAATTATCACTTTCTAAATGGTAAATAGAAACTTAAAATTAACCATACTAATATTAGTACTGTATCCTTTCTCACATTTCTAATAAAATAATATTAATATCATCTCACTAATTTTGGAAAAAGCAATAATTGTACTTTTACGATATATATATATATATATATATTCACATTTCTCAGGTTTCAATTTTATTATTGTTAATCATTAAATACAATTTCTTTATTTCTTGTGTGTATAAATATGAATAATTGTATTTTACTTTTATTGAAAATTAATTCATAATTTTTTTTCATTATTTCTTATTAATGATATTTCTTATTTTATTATTTTTATTTATCATATTTAATATCAAACTAGTATCATACTTTAAATCATCCTTTCGTTAAATCCTGTTTCAACAAAATAAATAATTATATTTATAACAAATAATTGTATTTATAATGATTTAATTAAATATAAATAATTTTATTTCCAACATTTTAAGGTCAAAACTATCACTAGGTGATGATGATAATAATTTTCAAGAAAACAAAAAAAAAATGTCTCTTTAAAGTTTTTTATAAATTTTCCTCCTCTAGCATTATTTTTCAAAAAGTTTCCTTTATCCTTATGATAGGCAGAATATCTATCTGGAAAGTGGAACCCCTCACCTTACTTATACACTTAATTCCAAAAATCTATTTACAATATGAATAGTTATAAAAATTTGCATTCAAATATGTTCACCTTCTTAAAATTTACCGAATTATATACTAAAACAATTTAATGTTTTAATTGTAACCTTGATTACCTTAAAGTGCATGGCAAGACAAACGTTGCAACTAAGGCTAATGATGATACTTCCTAAGATGCTGAATAAATATGATACTTTCTAATATATTGAATACAGTTTGAGTGGGCTTAATGGTTAAGAGCATGTGTTTTCCTAAGAGGTCACAGGTTCAAAACCAGAGGGGTTGATTACCGTAAAGTGCATAGCAAGACAAACATTGCAACTAAGGCTAATGATGATACTTTCTAAGATATTGAATACATAAGAGTACACATGATACTTTCTAATATATTGAATATAGTTTGTGGGCTTAATGGTTTTTAGGTGGGTCCCTTGTCCCACAAATGAGTCTCATACACCAATTTGGTCTTTGGCTTGGTTGTGACCTTAAAATTGGATAATAATAATAACCATCATAGATCCATATGGTTTGGATCCCTTGTCCTACAAATAAGGAGTCTCATACACCAATTTGGTGTTTAGCTTGTCGTGACCTTAAAATTGGATAATAATAATAACCACCATAGATCCATATGGTTTAGAGGTGGGTCTCTTGTCCCACAAATAAGGAGTCTCATACACCAGTTTGGTGTTTGGCTTGCCTGTGACCTTAAAATTGGATAATAATAATAACCACCATAGATCCATATTAAATATCGATCTAACATGAGTTTTTCATGTGCAAATCTGACATATTTTAAATGTTTTGTACATTTTTTTTAACTTTTAAGAAAAAAATTGAGGTAGATGAGCAAAATTTCAACTTTGATGAACAAAGGATCCTACCCCAAGGATACACAAGTACCACAATGCCATCAACCACGAAAGAAGTAATTCTTAAGCATGTTTCCTCTTGCAAATTTGCAAATTGATCTGAGAGGCATGTCTGACCCTCCATAACCATCTAGAAGGCTTCCATTCCAAATGTATCTTTACCTTTGCCCCGATTAAAAACAATAACTGTAAAAATTCTCATGTGTTACCTCTATGCTTCATTTGATTTAAGTTGTTCAACAGAGAAATGAGAGACCTTCTAAAAAACAACAAATAAAAATCCTCCTATATCTTGATCACGAGGAGAAATCCTCATACATTTTCCTAAATGGACACTGGATACCTCTACCTCTAATTCAACCACTTCATTTTCTGCAACATTCCCCTTTAATGGTACTTCTGACAATTTTGAAACAGTGTTTCCATCACTGCTATGTTTCCATGTGTAGCCACAAGCCTCTAACCCATCACAAATCTTTCTCGCCAAATTTTTCTTCCACATATTTAGATCTGATATCTTATTTTCCTTTCACTTATTTAAGGTATTCATGATTTCCTGCACTGCCATCACTCTTCTTTTTGTTGGAATCAGATGATAATTGGAGTGCTAGTGCTCCAATCTGATTTATTACTTATGTGAGATTCCTATTATAGTCTTCAAAACTTTGCAAGAATTCTTGTTCACATTTTTCATTGTGGCGTTCACTTTTTCCACTGTGACCTAATTCCCATAATAGGCTAGGGAAATTGTGCACTAGGATTTGTTTTTAAAAACTAATAAAATTGTGTAACATGATACTGGATGTGGGCGCTTCCCCAATTGAACATCTTTGCCAACTTCCTTTGGGTATATCATATTGTATGCTTGTTTGAGGTGCCTTGATATGTGATTGATGGTTACACCTTTTTTTTAATCTCTCCTTTGGTTATTTTGGTCTGTAATTCTGAAAATAGTTGGAACTTCTATTCATAAGATCAATCACTGTAGAAAATATGTTGCAAATTTGTACTGGGTGCTTTTCAATTAAAAAGAGAATTCCTTCCACCATATGGTAATTAATAGTAGCAGATTGTCTAATAAAGTTTTGTGGGTTCTTTACTTGTTAATTTTTTATCTCTTTAAATTTTGAGGGAAATCCATTGTAAAGAGCAAGGGTTAACTTGATGCTTATCAGTTGGCAGTCAGGTTTCGAACTATGGCTTGGGACATTTGCACTGCTTATGCATTTTCCTACTTTGCAGTTTACATGTTCTTGATTTATTTTGTAGTGGAACTTATGTATCTTTCGGGTAGGATTGGTTTTAATCTATTTCAGAATGTTGAAAATTATCATTTAATATACATCTTAACTTATAAAAAGTAAAAAATAATACAATGTGTTATTTATAAATAGCTACTTATAGCATAAAGTTTGTTTTGGATGTTTTTTGAAATATAAAATATTATAACTATATTAAATAAATATAAAATGGTAAACATATTTTGTGACGATAAACATATAAATTTAAAAATGTAAAGAAGTTATTTATTATAGACATTAAAAAATTAGCTTACAAAATTATTAGACATTTTTCATATTAATTATAATAGTAAATTTTTTAATTAATATAAAACTATTTTGCAACATCTTAACAAAGAAATGTATCAATTACCTAATTATGTGATGTCTCACTCACTTAATTATAGAATGCAATAAAACAAAAACAAAAGTTGATGTGACTCATGTACTTTTGGCTTAAATAATTATGAAATGCAATAAAAGCCAAAACACAATTTGATGTGACCCATGTACCCTTGACTCATTAATTGGGGCATTGGGTAATAACACGTCCAAATTGACAACCAATCCCATGAGAAATAAATGCTAATAAAATAAATTGCAAAAAAATTAAAAATAAAAAATAAAAAATTTTAAAATTGCACTTTGTTAAATTGAAAAATATTTTTAATATTTAACTGGTCAACAAATATTCAATGCATAATACACAATTGAGTGGATAAAAGTGAGAAATTTCATTCTATTAAAGATTATGGTTATATTATATTATATTATATATTACTTATACATAAGATTATGTAAATTAGTTTGAGTCTTATACCATATATATTATATTATTATATTATAGTATTTTATTTATATACGATGTCTAAATTACATGTTATATTAATTAAGTAATTCAAATTTTAATTAATAACATATAAATAATAATTCATGATTTTATATTTATAATATATTTTAAGTTAGTCAAGTATAAAGGACAAATGTATTAATTGTTTAATGATAACGAGTTTTCTTGAAAAGTTCACTTAGTCACATCAATAAATAAAAATACTTTTGTACAATTTTTTCAATTGAATTTAACCATGATTATATGAACTGTAGTGTAAAATGTGAAAAAACAAATTTATAACTCTTATTTTATTATTTTATCTATTATTTTATTTTTGTTTCTTTAGGAGGCTCATTTTAGACCTCAAAATTCTCTTTATGTGAATACAGTGTTTGTCTGGGGCACATAGTAGTTCGTTGGAAAGAACTATTGAAAGATTATAACTTTTTTCTAGGGCTAGGGAATATTGTGGTAATCCTTAGCCCATTGAATAACTAAATACATCATTTATGGCTTGAAAATAGCCCTAGAGGTTTGGATTCAAAAAACCATATTAAAAAAAAAAAAAGATAGAGAAATGTTGAGCTTGCTGAAGAGGTGGATGGTCGCTAATATCCACTTATATTAGTCCTTCCTCCTTATCAAGAAATAGCCTCCAATGCATTAAGTTCCCTCATGATAGGAAAACTTCTATTGAATTTGACTTCTAGTAAGCCACTTGCCTTTTTGAAAAAAATCAGCCGATTTTAACAACACTATAAAAAGATAGAGAAATGTTGAGCTTGCTGAAGAGGTGGATGGTCACTAATATCCACTTATATTAATTCTTCCTCCTTATCAAGAAATAGCCTCCAATGCATTTAAGTTCCCTCATGATAGGAAAACTTCTATTGAATTTGATTTCTAGTAAGCCACTTGCCTTTCTGAAAAAATAGCCTGCTTTAAAAAACAATATAAAATTATATATTATTTTGAAAAAATAATATCATTCTACTCAAAAAAAAAAAAAAAAAAAAAAAAACATTAATATCTATTTTATAAAATTTGTTTTCTCCTTCTTGAAATTTTATAAATAGAAATCAAATTCACTCTCTGTTGCATTGGCTACTGGAAATAAAAAATTTTAATAAATTTGGTTTTGAATTTTTTATAAATTTAATACACAAACCTTTACAATAAATTATTTTATTTTTTTAATTTTTAAAATAAATCTCATTTACTTTTTCACATATTAAATATTGTACTTTACTCGAAATTTATAAGTTCCTCCTTTTTTCAATGATATGAATGTACATAGTCTAACTATTAAATATAATACCAATTTAAAATCCGAGATTTTGGTAAAATTAAATTTCATGATTTTTTTAAATAATATGTTTAAGGGAAAAAAATTAAAATTAATTTAATTAATAATTAAAATAATAATCTAATTAAAATAAATTAGCTAAAAATTAAATATCCAGTAAATAATCATAAATATAAATTTATAAATAAACATTAAAACATTTTTACATCTTAAGTTGAAAAAATTAAAATAATTATAAAAAAATAACTAAATTATAACTTTATTTAAAATAATAATGATAATTATTATTAATAATATATAAGTTAAATATATACAGATTTAAAAAAATATATGGGACAAAATTCTTAACTATGGAGATTTACCTCCACTTTGTCGTGGAGATTCTTGAATTGTTAAAATACCATGACTCATTAATATCACATGTCTAAAAAACAGTAACTCATTTCAAATGACACGTGTTGATATGTCATTTTTTTAATTAATGAATTTAATTAAAAGAACAAAAAATGCATAACTATTTTAGAAATAAACTTCAGTGTTTGATTTATGTATATTGCTAAGAATATTCTAGAATATTCTATGGAGGTTAAATCCCTACCATCCACTTAATAATTATTGATAATTAAATTAAAATTATAAAAACTCTATATCAAAATAGATATGACTAAAAGCACAATTAAATAATATTAACTTTCTCATTCCTATAAAAACATAATGATGATGATGGTGATTAATGTACCACTAAGACCAATATGGTCTGTCACATCTTTTTTTCCTTCAAAAAAATCGTACTTCAATTAATATTTGAAAGAAAATACATTTTGCATATGCATATAAACATTCAAAAAGAGTAGCCAAACAACCTTTAAGAGGAGAAAAAATTAAAATATATATCTATATATAATACAAAGGGGAAGATCAAGTAATGTAGAAATCACTTATCTTCCACTTCTTTCCTTTCTTTTTTTGGATCTATTGTCATTCCTTAACTTTGGGTCCAATGGTACTAGAGCCATATCGCTCAAGGATGTCTTTGGAGGATGCTCTTTATCTGAATTTGAGTTTTTTGATATGTGGGCATGCTTTGTGCCCACAATTCCATCCTCTTTGTATGTCATATTTATCTAACGATTTAAATCCTAGATTATTGTTGAATCTATCCCACTATGATTGATGTGAAAATTCCAATAGATAATCCTATTGCAACAACTGGTATTATTTTTCCTCATTGTTAATTAATTTAACAATTTATCTTCTACGACAAATATCGAAATAATCACACTGCAATCTTCACAAATTAAATATTGTGAAAAAATAATGCGTTGGAAACTGAGAAATGCTAACGCACACACATAAAATATGAGACAATTATTTTTGGACAAATGTCCCCAAAAAAACCCAACTTGGGAAAACCACTGTAGCAGTGAGGGTTTTTATTATTATGTAGCAGTGAAAATCAAAGTACAATCTGGATGCCTGAAACTGGAAATCCGCAGCAAGAAAATATGGGCAAAATTATTGAGGGTGATTTACCCTTCCTCCACAAGCAATCCCACCTTAACTTGCCTACAGAAAACTCGGCCTCCTGAAACTTCTGCATCACCCTCTACACTGGACTACGTAGTCACTATGATGCCTAGCCTCTGATTGGTCTTTGGAGAAGTCATTTTTCCTTCTAATGCTGAGAAATTTGTCTCTCCGACCATCTGGAACCTCTGCCCGGCCTCTGGATCTGAGAACGATTTTCTCTCCAGCAAATCGAACTGCCTTCACTGAAGCTACTGCACAGAGCTCTACACTGTCTCACTGGGATAACTCAACCCTCTTGCTTCTACCTCTCTGGATCTAGAAAAACTTCCTCTAGATCGTTGTCCCTGCCCCTCACTCACTGCTTCAATCTCTGGCTCTCTCTCTCGCATATAACTACTACTACTTAAGAAATCGATCTGTCAAGAAATCGATCTACTCAAGTATCTTCTCCGTCACCACATCAACCTCCTCTCATAATCCATTGTTGGAGCACCAATGGCTAAGATTAAAACATAATTGATGGCTAGGATCATCTTTGGATCGATCTGAGTGAGTTTCTATATCATTCTCACCTTATCTCAATTGATACTGGTTAACTAACCATATTCCCTAAGTTTAGACTTAGGAAATATTTAAAAATCGATTAATAATCTAATTGAGATAATTCTAGGCGAAATTTCCATAAACGATTTCTAGGTTTTAGAGATCTCATGCATTTTATCCTCTCCACCAAATTTTGTGGCTAAAACACATCTGATGCTACAAAAACTAACACTCCCTATTAGCAAGGAATGTGTTTTAATGCCGCACACCCTGTCACAACACTCTGTCTCTGTATCATATCATGTCACACTGCTTCTGATCACCAACCACTGTGAAACTATAATATACATTGCATCTGTGTTGCTGCAAATGCTATCATACCATTGCCAACACTGTATCTGCACTGCAACTCCCTCTCATCTGTTGTTGCTGCAACTACAATATCTGCAACTAAAAATCATCCAAAACACTAAATCAATTGTGTTCATTATGATGCATTTGTCTATTAATTCTTTGGTTGCTACTAGCATATGCACTTTCGCTAAGGAATCTACATTGTTTGCAACTTTGCACTGAGCCACCTACTCTGATGTTAACATTGCACTGTGCTCCCCAACCTCTGACTACTACTACTCTGCAACTATCACTCTTGTACTGACTGCATCAACTGTCACTGATCCATCTTGTTACTAAATATTGTGGGCCTTCGTAGAAAGGTAATGATCCATGAGGTGGACTTCTCAAGGAACATGCCCACTCTTTGTAGTTCTCTAGGACTTCATTACCAAATATCCCCATCTCACTCCTGGAGGTATATCCATGAACATCACGAAGTCATCCTCCAACTTGGAAGAGAACCTGTCAATCTCTACAGAAGTTTCCTTCTAGTCCTACTTCTCATCCTTGTCCTTCTTCCTAACAGGACACTAGGTACTATAGTGGCCAAGCTCACCACATCTGAAGAATTTTACATTTGATAGGTCCTTATTCTTCTTCCTCTACTCCCACTACCCCTGATTGGGACCCTTTGATGTGAGGCCCACATTCTCCTCCTCCATCACTCCTCTAAGACATTGTTGAGTGCCAATCACACTAGCTCTATGGGTTGAGGCCTTGCCCCAACAACTGACAACTGAACTTAGACCTCCTGAATCTCGGTAAGGAACGGATCATACCTTCCCCCTTCTACATCTGGATGCATCTCAACTTCTCCTCAAGAAACATCTTTCGCTGCTCAAAATTTCCCTCGTATAATGTGGAGAAAGCATCCCACATCTACTTGGTAGTATCTTTTCCATCTATATGTGAGATTATATGATCCCATACTCCATCCTGGTAGTATCTCTTTCTCATATTATTTATGTTGATCTACATACTGGGAACTGCCACTACATTATCAATGTAGGCTTTCATGCCAAATTCATCTAGAAGGAAGGACATCCTACCCTTCCAAATGACATAGTTGGAATCTCCATCCAACCTATCTTGATCACGACGCCATGTAGTGGCCATCTCAACAAACTATCGAAAACTCCCTCTTTCTTTCTACTTAGTTGTTGCTCTACTACTCTCACTCCCTTCTGGAGTGAGAAGATATGCTCACAACTATTGCCAATCTATAAGGAAATCAAACTTTTGAGACTAAAAGTCCCCAGAGGAAAATTTTCCCTCAAATGTGTGTGCTCTCTCTTCTACCCGACATTAGCTTTGCTCTAGTAAACTGTTGAAAAAACCCTCTACGTCTAGCTAGAGATCTACCTAATGAAAAATATGAGTTTCTCCCTCTGCCTCTAGAATTACTCAATTTATAAAATCGATTTTTTCTGCTTTGAAAAATTGAGTTTCCTCAAGTAACTCAGCCTCACGGAAAAAGATTGTGTCGCCCCTGGGAATTTCGGCATGCTACTCTTACTGAACAACAAAATTCCTTCTTTCGCTTCTAAGCTCTTTGGTTGATTAGTTGTGCTTTGATACCATGTGAAAATTCCAATACATGGCCTTATTGCAACAACAGGTATTATTTCTCCTAATTGTTAATTAAATAACAATTTCATCTACTACCACAAATATCGAAATAAACACGTTGCAACCTTCAAAAATAAAATACTGCAGAAAAATAATGCGTTGTAAACTGAGAAATGCTAGCACACATACATAAAATATGAGACAATTATTTTTGGGTAAATTTCCCCAGAAAAAGCCAACTTGGGAAAATCGGTGCAACAATGAGGGTTTTTATTATTAGAAGTGAAAATATGAGTATGATCTGGATGCCTGAAACTGGAAATCCACAACAAGAAATTATAGGAAAAAATATTGAAGGGGATTTACCCTTCCTCCACAAGCAATCCCGATACAACTTGCCTACATAAAACTCAGCCTCCTGAAGTTTCTGCATGATCCTCTGCATTGGATTCCGCAGACACTATGATGTCTAGCCTTTGATTGGTCTTTTATGAAGTCATTTTTCCTTCTGTTGTTGAGAAATTCATCTCTTCAACCCTCTGGAACATCTGCCCGACCTCTGGATCTAAGAATGATTTTCTCTCCAGCAAATTGAACTGCCCTCTCTAAAGCTACTGCACAAAGCTCTAGACTGCCTCATTGGGATAACTCGACCCTCTTGCTGCTACCTCTCCGGATCTGGAAAAAAAATCCTCTGGATCACCATCCCCGCCCCTCACTCATTGCTTCGATCTCGACTCTCTCTCCAATAACTGACTCCTGCTACTCAATAAATTGATCTACCAATAAATCGAACTACGCAAGTGTCTTCTCCATCACCACATCAACCTCCTCTTATAATCCATTATTTGAGCACCAATGGCCAAGAATAAAACATAAACGATGGATAGGATCATCTCTAGATCAATCTGAGTGACACTACAAGAAAAAAGGTCATTGGTGAGGGTCATGCCTATGATGGACCTTTAAGGTCTGTCACCAATGTGACATATGGTGACAGTCTTTAAAAAAGTGTTGTTTTAAGTGTATATAGTGATGGTCCTTTAAGGTTTGTCACCAAAGCCATTTTCAATGACACTTTTGGTGAGGGTCGTTAAAGGCTCGTCACTAATTCTCTCTTTGGTGACACTTTTGGTGAGGGTCGATAAATACCCATCACTAATTCTCTCTTTGGTGACACTTCTATTGACAATATTTTATTGACCGTCACCAATGATCTTTTTGGTTACTTTTGGTGACGATCAATAAATGTTCGTCATCATTGATCATTCTAATGAGTTTTTTATGATGCTTCATGCTTGTGACGGACCTTTAAGGTCTGTCACCAATGTCGCATATGGTGACGGTATTTAAAAAATCATTGTTGTAAGTGTATATAGTAATGGTCCTTTAAGGTTTGTCACCAAATCCATTTTCAATGACACTTTTGGTGAGGGTCGTTAAAGGCCCGTCACTAATTTTCTCTTTGGTGACACTTTTGGTGAGGGTCGTTAAAGGCCCATCACTAATTCTCTTTTTGGTGACACTTCTAGTGACGATATTTTATTGACCCTCACCAATTCTCTTTTTGGTTACTTTTGGTGACACTCAAAAAATGTTCATCATCATTGATCATTCCAATGAGTTTTTGATGAAGCTATGTACTTATTACTATATTTTTTGTCAAAAGATAATGATTTAAGACCATTGTTGTGGAGTCTTTTTTATTATGTGTCCAAGGTCATAGTGGTTATAATAGTCAGTCAATTTGTTAATAATTAATTAGTGTGTATCATTTCCCTCAAGTCATAAGAATATAGTTTTCCTATGAGTCAACACATGATTCATCTCTATTAGGTTTATTATCTAGCAAAGTTCCTTTAAATAAAGTTCCACTAGTGTGTGTAGGAACTATATTATTTAATACATAATCAAGCTTTATCAATTCTATTAATGAGAGAGACCTAGCACTCCTCAACACTCATGGCACACCTTAACATGCTTTGGAACAGTACACTAACATTCCTTGGCACCTCGCATGTCTTGGAACATCTTTGTACCTAAAACATCTTTCCATGAGTAGGATGCCCAAGCACATGTTGGCATGCCCTAGAATAGCATAGCACTCCCCTATCATGTGTTGGCATGCCCTAGAACACCTTGGCAAAATATTGCATTGAAAACATTATGACTTGGCACACATTGGCACTTGGCATGTATTGGAACATATTATAAGTGTGCCTAGCATGCCCCTTTTGAAAAAGATAAAGTCCCAACTTATTAACCCTCTTATGTGTTCATTTTCTTGCATTTTAGCTTTTTTATTCCTTTTGTTGCCTTGAAACTCCTTGATGCATATTTTCATACTATGGCAACCAAGCACATCCTAGCATGTCTTAGCACCTGGAATGCCTTGGTACTATTTGGCACATGCTAGCACACCCCAAAAATACCTAGTACACTCTAGCACTTCTTGACATTCCCTGATATTACCTTGCATGCCTTACCCGTGCTTAGCATACCTTGTCACTCCCTCCTTGGCATGACAACTAGCACTTATTAACACTCCCCGACGCACCCTTATATTCATTCACTTCCATGCAGTTTGACCTAATTTTCCCTTGTGTTGTCCTAGTACTCCCTAACACTCCTCAGCATGCATTGGCACTCTCTAGCACACCTTAACACTCTTTGATATGCTCTTCCACTTCATAGCATGCATCACACTCCCTTACGCACATTGGCACTTGGCACATGTTGGCACTTGGCAAGTATTAGCATGTTTGGCATGCATTGAGATAACTTGGTATGATTTGGCATGGTTTAATATTGAAGTTATTTGAGATCAATTATTGGAAACTAGATTAGAAGAAACAGAGGAAGATTTGGCACTTAGAATGCATTAACACTTGGCACTTGGCACCTATTGGCACCTAGTGTTGGTTTTCCTAGCACGACCCTCATGGAAAAGGTAAATTGATGACTTATTAACCTTATTATGTGCTCATTTACTTGTAGTTTAACTTAATCCTCCCTTTTGTTCCCTTGACAATCCCTGGCATGCATTGTCACACCCTTGTACATCTTGGCATGCCTTTGCACTTGACACATCTTATCTTGTTTGACATGTCTTCGTACTATCTGGCGCATGTTAGCATGCCCTAGCATTCCCTAACACACCTTGGCAATCATGACCTTACAACTAGCATTACATTTTTCCATGACTTAGGAACATTACATTCACTAGGACATCTTGGCACTCCCTAGTTTTCATGCCCTCTGTTATCCTCCACAATGTCCCAAGCTGATGAGGAGATCGATGGAGGTAATCACAAACCAAGCTTTTAGTTTGGTAGCTAGCCCTACCAAACCAGAAAGGGATCTCTCTTTGAAATCACAACAAAGAGATGACTGGAATGTAAAGGATTTTAGGCTAGATAGCTAGGTTCAAGTGGGTTTTGGAAAATTTAGGGTTTTGTTGTTGGATAAGGGAGAAAAACCAAGTAGCTAGGTCAGAGGATCAAAGGGTTACAACAAAAAATACAAAAAGGAGAAAGGTAGCATTACTTTTGTGATGGATCTTAGGGTTTTTTGGTGTAGTGTAGTGTTTAGAAGAAGCAAAAGGTATTAATGAGCATGAAACATGAATTCATTAAGCAAGAAATAAAGTAACACATAATGATTTTTCCATCAAAACAGAGCTTTATGCAAATAATTTTGTTTATAAAATGTAAGGAAAACCATTGAATAATTGATGAATGGAAAGAGAAGATTAATATCTTTCATATAAAGCTATAATAGAGAAAAAATAACATCACAAACTTACTGCACATGAATTCCTAGATAATAGTTGCAAATTGTGTCCTTTGATTTCCAGAAAATGTCCAAGTACAAGCTACAATAGTTCTCTCCTCTGAAATCCAACTCGTTCTATCACTGAGAAACTGATACATAAATACAAAAACAACATCTCCCCACTCTTAGGGGTTGAATCAATGACTCTAGGAACTGTTCCATGAGGTGTTCTAACCAAACCCTAATGTCTAGGGAAGTTAAAAACGACTTCTACAATTAACTTTGATTCCAACCTCTCTCATAAATGAGGTCAAATTTACATCAAAACAACTTACAAATACTAATCACCCATTTTTACATTTACTTTTACCCCTCACATTCATCTACTTCACCCTTTTGACTTTTACCAGAGTCAAACTAGGAATTATAAAAAATTACACATTGAAAAATTTACAAAAATCTCAAAATTTTCCAAGTGTACAGCGAGCTGTTGGAGGCCATTTTTGAGTGCCTCTCTGAAGTCCAAATCTATATCGGAAACCTTTTTTGGAAATTTGGGAGAGTATAGATATCTTTAGAGTATTTTTTTCACTCAAAAGGACCAATTTTTGGCTGAGATATGGCCATTCTCCCAAGGTGTCTCCAGGTGCGCAACGAAATGGAAAGAGAGGGGCAGAAAGGTGATTTTTGGCATCATTTTTGCAAATTTCTCAAAACCTGAGCCCTAGACTAGGAAATTGGGCAAAGGGAGTTTGAGATGGGGTCATAAGCTTTCCAAAAATGTTGATTTTACATCATTTGGAGCCCTGAGGAAGAAGCAAAGCGTGAGCTCGTTGTGCTGCTAGACAAAAAATTGCAAGTCTGCACCAAAACACAAAATTTTCTCCAAACCCTCCTAAAATTTGTCCAGATATGCCTCTTTAGCACACCTAGAACTTGATAACACTCCCTATCATACACTATTATTCATTCATTTCCATGCAATTGAAACTAGTCCTTCCTTGTGTTTCCTTGACACTACCTAACATACCTTGTCAATGCCTCCTTAGCACACCCAGAACTTGCTAACACTCCCTATCACACACTCTTATTCATTCATTTACATGCAATTGAAACTAGTCCTCCCTTGTGTTTCCCTGGCACTCCCTAGCATGCGTTGGCGCCACACCCTAGCACCTGACACCTCTTGGCATGCCTTAGCACTTGACATGTATTGGAATGACTAACATGCCTTGGAACTTTCTAGCATGTGTTATCACTTCCTAGCATTCCTTGCACACCTTGGCACTCCCTAGTTGTCATGCCCTCATAGATAGCCTTACTTTTTTTGTGACTTTGGAACCCAACCAAGTCATTGAAAAAATAGTGTTGTCCCTAGACAAAAGTCTCCCTTTGTCTAAAATTGCTTTTTCCATCCCCTTATCGTAATCGTAGGCTTACCTATTGCAAGTCCTATTATGAAATTATCCTAATACACTTCGTCCTTGGGACACCTGGAAGACACTCTTATTCGTTTGTTTCCATGCACTTTGACCTAGTTCTCCCTTGTGATGCCCTCACACTCCCCAACACTCCTCGACATGCATTGACATTGTCTGGCATGTGTTATCACGCCTTTTCATTCCTTGGCATGCCCTGGCACTCCTTAGCTATCATGCCCTCATAACTACCCTTATTGGTTTTAAGACTTGGGAACCAACCAAGTCCTACCTCGACTACAACATCTTGACCAAGTTACAGTTACTACAACTATACTATACCTTGTTCACCTAAGAATGGCCTATAACTCATCTTAGGCTACTCATGCCCAATCTTAGCTCATCTCACTTAACAATTTACCAAGTCAAGGCTCGCGTCTAACCATGGCCATAAAACAACTAAGCAACATAGTTTACATATTGACATGGCATAGCACCTGGCATGTCTAACAATCCCTTGGCATTATGTGGCACATGTTGGCATTCCTTGCATGCCATGGCATGCTTTAGTACTCCCTATCATACCGTACCACTCATTGACATGTTATGGCACTCTTTCATGCCTTGGAACTACCTAGCATATAACTTTGTCACTCCCTCCTCAGCACACTTGGAATTCACTGACACTCCCTATCATACACTCTTATTCATTCATTTCCATGCATTTTGAACTAGTTTTCCTTTGTGTTTATGTCGCACCCCCTAACACTCCCTGACACGCATTGGCACACCCTGACACACATTGGCACACCCTGACACGCATTGGCATACCCTGGCATGTTGCCCTAACACTCTAGCATTTCTTGGCACCACCTAACATACCTTGTCGTCCCCTCCTTAGCACACCTAGAACTCGCTGACACTCCTTGTCACACACTCTTAGTCATTCATTTCCATGCATTTGAAACTAGTGCTCCCTTATATTTCCCTGGCACTCAATAACACTTTGTGGCATGCATTGGCACACCCTTGCACCTGACACATCTTGGCATGTTTCCCTGGCTTCTAATATGCCTTAACATTGTCTAGCATACCTTATCACTCCCTCCTTAGCACACCTGGAACTCACTAACACTTCCTGTCACAAAATCTTAATCGTTCATTTGCATGCATTATTTTCACCTATTGTTCCCTTGTGTTCCCCTAGCAGTCCTTAACACTTCCTAGCATGTGTTTTTTATGGGAAAAACACTATATATAGGGCATCTCATCCTCCATTTGTGGACAAGCAAATTTGGTTAAGTAAGTGTGTAATAAGAAGTGTGAAGATAACCAACCAAGAGAAGGAAACAAAGAGAGAAGATTTTGGTATTGTTTATGGGTCTGTTTTAGGGCTAATATATCCACATGTGCGAAGGAAGGAAGAACTATCTACTACAGAAAAGGTCGAAGATCTTGTTGTTGTCCAAGAAGTCGAATCAAGGAAGAAGATAAGAAAGGTTACACGCTGAATTATAATAAGAGTTCATAGCATCCAAGCGAAGAAGATCAAGGTTCAAAAGGTTGGTCAATCACACGTTCTAGGGTTTATGAAAAAGGGCCAAGAACTACAGATCTGATCCATGGAACTGGAATTTGAAGGACAGTCGAGTTATTGAAGGAAGAAGGTTGATCATTGTCGACTCAAGGAAAAATAATGAATTTGAATCAAGGAGGCTTGTGACTTGGTCTTGGACAGGTCTTTGAGTCAAGGGTCTAGGCCATGGTCTTGGTATTCGTCAATTGAAGTCTATATAAGAAGAAGATCTCGTTTGGGTTTTCCTCTCATGTTGGAGAGGTTTTGGCCCTGGTTGACCGCATATTCTATGTGTCTCTTGTCTCCTCATTGTTTATGCATTGGTAGATTTTTGATGAAGAATATTGTTTTGAGCATTGTTTGTTATTGTGGATTAGTCTTGAATGTGTTTGTGTACGAAAAGTTGGCTAGGTTTGTAGACTATTAGTAGAGTAGTGTTTGATTGATGCATGCTTCCTACAATAAAAATGTGTCTCTTACTTAAACAATTAATTTAGTGGAAACATGGGTATTTGGACAATTATTTTGGAATCTATGCACCTTACAAGTACATCAACTCATATAACGCATAAATATAATGGAAAGTTGTAACGTGTTGCATCATAGAAAAGATGTTGATAAAATATGATAGCTTAAATGTACATGATAGTTTGGAAAGGTGGGGAATAACTCTTATTTAGTCATCGGTAGCCTAATATTTTCCTTTTTTAATACTTAAATGTCCATGATGATTTTGAAAGTAGGTGGGTAGCAATTCTTACTCATGTCATAGATAGCCTAATGAGTACTTTTCTCTATCTAGAATGATACTAGATACAAAACTTTTTTTGTATTGTGTGCTTCTTCAATATTTTTTATAATATATCATGTTATAAATACGTTAGAATAAGCTTCTCACTTTGGTTCTTGCATTTGTGGTAAAATTTGAACCCAACTTTTGAAAGTAGAGTTATTCTGGAGGATACCAACAATATTTTTCACTCCATAAAGGTTTTAACCTATCTTTAGGCTTTGATGATTTTTTTGGATGATTGTACTTCAAAAATAAAGATGCATCTGCAGTTTTCTCACTTGCTAATTTAGAATCAATGAAAAAATCAAAATAATTACTTACATTTATTTGTAGAGTTTACCTGAAATTGATGGAACATTGTGATTACATCAAATGAGTGTGAAATTGAATTTTGAAATTTTATTAATGTCCTCAATGCTTGGAAAATGTAATGGGATCAGATGATAAGTTAACATGTAAGGTATTTAGTGAGATGTTGCTTCTCTTATAAGAAAAGTATATCTAAACCAAGTGCAATACCAAGGAGAGAGAGGATTCTATTATGTGCAAAGCTTAGTTGTGTGGGTTTGGGGCTAAGGCATAGTTGCTCCATTTAACTGAAGTAAAATGAGAGGAAATGAGGCAATGCATACTTTGTAAATCTTAGCTATGAGGATTTGGGGTTCAAGGCTTAGTCACTTCACAATTGAAATAAAATGAGATCAAATGAGACAAGGACTTGCAAATTATTAGTTATATGTAAGGACATTAAAGTGAGTAAACATGAAGTATCAAAATTCAAAGTAGAATCAACCCTTGTGTATGAAAATTCAGTCAAGCATTTTTTATGGCTGAATTCCCCCTCAAATATACATTTGATTAATGCAAAAGCTTAGAAAACCACATCTATGTAATTGAGGTATCCCTCTTAGATGCACAAACCTTTCCCCTTGGATTCCCATTGACTTTGAGGTTGTGTTCCCCTACACTCCTATATGCTTACTAGGGATACTACACTCCAACATGACAGATTCTAAGATATATTGTGATAGGGGGGATGAGGGTTTCGGAAATTCTTGTTGCCACAGGAAAGTCTTGCCATGTTTAGTTCAACAATACGGAAGCAAAATGCTCATGTAGAAGGATTTATGGTGATTTTTCAATTGTGGGAAATAGAAATGCCATACATTATGGTGCTTCTTGGTACAATATTACTGATTCATGGAGAAAGATCAATGGTTCTTTGGGTGGAACTATACCAATGTGTGGGTGGGACTAGGCTCATGAGATTCATTTTTTACTACCATCACAATGAACTACAACCAAATTGACTCGTGAGATTCATTTTTTACTGCCATAACAATGAACTACACCCAAATTGGTTATAAAAGATTGTATTGTTAAAAGTTAATTTTTAACTTTAAAGTTTGACATAATAATTATAAAACCAAATCTCATTTGTTTAAATAACATGGAAACCCATAATATTAGTATTAGATAATTAAACATTAATAAAAAATATTTATAGTTTTTTTGTTTAATTATATAAAATCCAAATCTGAATTTGTTTAAAATTACAACTTACAACATGGTTAATTATTTTGTAATTTTGAAAAATAAAAAAATATATATATATTTTTTAAATGAGTATACAATAAGATAAGAAAATATACATTCCATACATTTTGATATATTCATTAAATATAATTTTTTTTAAATTTATAAAAAAAGATAATAATTATAATTAAAAAATTTAATGATCATCCAAATTAAAAATTTAATTTCTGCCACGTTTTCTTCCCCGCCTTAGTGTATTTGAATGAATGTTGAGTAGTTGAAAAAAAGGAAAGACCATTTTGCCGCATTTTCTTCCCTGCCTTAGTGTATTCGAATGAATGTTGAGTAGTTGAAAAAAGAGGAAAGACCATTATGTCACGTTTTCTTCCCCGCCTTAGTGTATTTGAATGAATATTGAGTAGTTGAAAAAAAAAGGAAAGACCAGAACAAGTTTTCTTCCCCACCTTAGTGTATTCGAATGAATGTTGAGTAGTTGAAAAAAAAAGGAAAGACCATGGGCACAGTACAATCTGATCTGTGGCTATATGGAAACAGGTACAAGTCGTTGGATCAATCTTTAGGGTTTCTAGATCGATGGCCATTCTTAGAATTGATTTGCAAATTTGTTTTATATTTTCCCATGAAATGTATGTTGAGTAGTTTAAAAAAAAAAGGAAAGACCATGGGCACAGTACAATCTAATATGTGGCTATATGGAAACAAGTATCGTTGGATCAATTTTTAAGGTTTCTAGATCAATGGCCATTGTTAGAATTGATTTGCAAATTTGTTTTATAATTTCACATGAAATGTTGCAGTAATTTGCTGGCAGTTATTGTTTCATGGTTGAATTTGGATGCGTTGAGAAATAAGATTGAGGAGGATCTCTTCAATGGCTTGCTCACAAAACATGGATCTATTTTCGCTTGGCAAATTTAGACCACAATGGAGGGATCATAAGCCTTGGTCTTCTTTCAAGAGCCCAAGAAAATACTTTCACAGGTACCCTTTCTCTCCTTTAATTCCTTTCTCGATTTCAATTGCTTCAAACAATATACCATCTTTTTTGCCTGAAATTAGGTTATTTGGGTTTTGTTTTTTAAGAATTTAGCTTCAAATGAACTAGCCCCACAATTACTATATTGGCAATGAAATTTATATTACACAGACGCTGAACTATTATAGTAGTTTGGTAATATACCTCACCAGAAATTACAAAAATAGTAGTTTGGTAGTATACCACACCAGGAAAACAGTGGAAAAAACAACAACATGGACTTCTTAGGGTAACTCCCTGCCCTCCCTCATTTCAATGCAACACGAAAAGATTTTCTTGCTCTCTTTCCATTTCACGGGAGTTCTTAATTAGAAACCTCAATTTCAAGCTCTGTTACCAGAAATGGAACGAAAGTTTTCGTTTCTGAAAAAAAAAAGGAGTTGTCTATAATGCGATTTTTTGGAGATTCCGGTGACGGAATCCGGCGGAAGAAATTGAGGTTAAATCTTGATTTGTTGCAGTTAAAATGGTTTTTTAACTGCATATTTGGATTCAGCACCCTGAAAAACCCCTGGGATGCTTTCATTGTGCAGAAACTAGCTATCAAACTTGCGATTCCAATAAATTCCTGCCAGATTTCGACTGGAAAAACCAGCCGGAAAGGCTTTCAAAAAGTCGCGTTATAGACAACTGCAAAAAAAAACCGTATACAGTACGGAAACGGTGTTTTATACGGTAGTTTTCGTTTTTTAATGCAAGAAACTGGGTTTTCCAAAAACGGTACGTTTCTCGAAACTGTTTTATGGAAAACATTAATCTGGTTCATTTGTAATATGGATCTCTTCCCGATTGGACATTGACATGAATCATAAAAAACATTGGTTTTTTGGATAGTTTTTGAAGGCATTTTCATAGTCTATGGTTAGAAGTCAACCATATATAACTTAGGTGCTAACGGAACAGGTTTGTTGCAAATAGGTTGGGTGTTCTCCCTAGTGACAACACCTTGCAATAGTGCTTAATATATCTTTAACAATGTTGACTATTTAGGGGTTTTATTAGTTAAAGTTATGTTATTTTTTTAATTGTAACCATTGATGTGTAGCAGTGTATTGTTAAGTTTTTACAAAAAAATTGTTATTTTTGTGTTGCTTTTATTTAAAAGAGGACTTAGTGATTGTATCTAATATTTAAAATGTGTATTTTTATATAAAATTATAAATTTAAATGTATGAGGTTTTTTATATATATTTTTATAGATTAGTAATGTATATTGATATTTTATATATATTTTTATAAAATAGTAGTTAAATAATTTAGTTAATTTTTCTAGTTAATTAATTATTTTATATAAACATTAGGACACAATATTTTTTTTGCCGTTGATTTGGTTTATAACGTCTCGAATGATTGGAAGAGGATTTTGATAAAACCATCCTATAGAAACTTTTATCAACTATTAGACTATTTATAATATTAAATATCATCAACCAAAGACATTAATTTAATATATAAAAAATAATAATTATCTATTATCCATCCCATTAATAGTTTTATCCCATAAATACTTTTTTCATCTGTGATAAGAGAGATTATGTTAGGTAATTTGCAATAATAAATCTTAAGAGCAACAAGCTATTGATTAATATGTCTATAATACAAACAAAATTTCAACTATGATAAATATGGAAAGTTTCATAATTACATAAAAATTAGTGATAGAAATAATTGTAAATTTATAAAAATAAACAAGTCTCAGAAATCAAAATACAAAATAGAAATCCATCATTTAATAAATTTTAAATACAAAACAAATAGGAGTACTACTACAAGAAAAAACTCCTCTTCATTTATAAATAACCAACATAGATCTATCGCTCTTGAGCATCAAGAGAGATCAAATCTCTCTCTCTCTCTCTCTCTCTCTCTCTCTCTCTCCAAACCTCTTTAAGTGAAGAGATTTGATCCTCTCAACGCTTGATCCACAATTAAAATGGATCTAGGTTGCTTTAGTTATTAGCCTTTGAATAGGCTACATTGCAAAAAAATACCATGGACAAAAACCATGGGTTAGGAGTACCATGGGAAAAACCATGGGCAAGAAAAAATTATGCACTCGAGAATTTTATGTTTTTTAATTTTTTATTTGATTTGATTTTGTTTTATTTTGACTGAGTTAAAATGCCAAATATTATAACATATTCCCCAGATGGAAAGGGTCTCTTAGCATTTCTTTTCAAGACTTCAAGGTCTCTCGCTTGGTTTAATTTATGAAAGAAAATTGATGAGAAAAAACTAATAAATTAAATAAATATTAAATACAGAACCATGGAATCTAACAAAACCATGTGCAAAAACTAGTAAATTAAATGAATATAAAATACAAACCCATGGAATATAACAAAACTATTGGCCATAACATTTTTTCAAAAGTTATTTTAACATAAACAAATCTAGGGACTAAAAAAAATTGGTTTGGTAAGTTCTAACCATGGGTGATAACATTTCTTTTAAAGTCATTTTAACATAATCATATTTAACAACTAAAAATGAATGGTTTGGTATGTTATAACCACAAGTGATATTTATATATAATATTTAACTAAGTAGAAATTTAAAAAAAAAAAAAATCACAATTTAATAATTTATTTCACTCATTTATATTGATCAACCACACTTGCTAATTGGAAACATTGACTCACATAACAAATTTCAATGGATCCAACAGAATAAAAAGAAAATTAATAAAAAATAACTAATATCAAGAAAGAATATCTAAATTTAACTATTAAAATTTAACATAAAAATAAATTTACTATACAAAACCATATATATGACGCATTAAAATAATTAATATAAAACATGATTACAAATAATAATCATTTAATCAATGCAAATACAAATATGAGATAGCCATTATACACTTTAACAATAATTATGGTAAATAATATATACTAGCCTATATCCATCTTAATTTCGGATATACCAACTGTTATAGCTATGGTTCCACTTGTTATAGATCTGATCTGAAAATATAAGATAATAAAAATAAACCCAATAAATAACAAGATCTGAATAGATAGAAATGCTTCACTTTATTATTCAAACCCTTAGGGTAGGGCAACACCATACATTGACTCCTTAAGGAAGGAGAACGCTCCACAGGACATATGCATGTTCATACAATAATCCTTGACATCACTCAATGGGGAGTCTCTTGCCTCTATATAGGCCTCATACATACAATACCATGGGTCATTACCATGGCTCCCTCAATACCATCTATCTAATACCATGGGCTTATTACCTTATTGCTAACTACTTGTGGTCCCTTACATGATACAGATTAACCACCTTATTTATTACTATGGCCCATCCCATTATTACATTATTCCCTTGGGTACCTCCCTTTGTACCCCATATTATCCCCCGTAGGTATACTACATTCCACCCCTCTTAACATGTTTCGTCCCTGAAACATGGGAAGAACACAAATAATGAGATATACTCAAAAGAGTAGTCCACTCGTACCATGCACGTGCATCTAGCCATCCAAGAGAAAGGTGAACCCTTGATCCAGCTAGTGCCTCACTCACTTGAGATGGAAGTTGACCCTGGAGGCTCTTTCGTGTTGATGTGTAGTAGGTGGATCGTCGCTCCTCTCTATCTATCATGCGGGGGTCGTTGCCTTGTGGCTATCGTTTCCATCTTGTTGGTTGTTTTCTTGTGGGGTGATGTGGGTGGTGATATGCTAAAGTTTTAACCAACAGTGTATCTTTCTTTAATTCACCACCTAATGGAGCCTGATTGTTATCTGGTACATGTTGTGGTGCCTACTGTTGTTTCTTATCTTCCAATATTACTTCAACCACTGAGTCCTCATCTGATGTATCAGTACCTGTAACCTTTTCTGCTTCAGCCTCCTTGGACACTACCTGTTTTTCTGGTACCTAGTTTAACGTTTGTGTTTGGTTGTCGACCATCAATGGCTCATCATCTGATATGTCAGTCCTTGGAACATCTTCTGCTTCAACCTCTGTGGACTCGACCTGTTTATTGATGGAAATATTCTATAATGTAATTTTCTTCTTTTTATACCAGAGCTTCAGGAATTTCTTCTGCACATTAATATTTATAGTACCCACCGATTCCATCCAAGGGTATCCCAAAACAACATCCTCATTAGCCATATCTGAAGCATAAAAATCAGAATGCAATACCAACTTTTCCATAGAAATCTTCAAATCTTTATAAACTTGCACCTGCTCATTATTAACCTGTGTGTGCTCCATGTGTTTTACTGGCACTTGTAAGTTTTTTGCCAAATTGACATTTATGAGATTTTGCTTGCAACTAGGATTTATAGACACAACGATCTTCTCCTTCTGAATCAAACCGTGAACCTGCAATAAGGAGATACTAGTATAAAATAACCCCACATGTTTCTCATTATCTTGTTTTCTAGCATGAGACCATTTGTCTAAAAGGACTTTTTCAAATTCTTCATTTGAAAGGTTGTACAACTTCTTGCTCTCAACTGATCTAAACCATTTGATAGCCTCATCTTTCATATTAATCGCTATGAAAAGTTTCCAATGTTCTGCCCAGAATGACTTTAGATTTTTTATGAATTCTTTAATAGTAGGACCATTATATTTTCCTGTAAAACATAGAATCGCCATGAAGAGGGTTTTGAAAACCAAACACTTACTTGGCAAAAATTTGAAATGGCTACAATTCCATCAATATTGCTCAGAATCCCTATTATGACCTGTTTTCGGAAATGGAACAACCATTCTGCATCTTCCCATATGATAGAAATCTCGATCTATTTACTGGAATTGTAGTATACCTTAGGGTAGGTATACTACACCAACACCCTAAAGGGATCATATCTCTTTTATAAATTAGTAATGTGTATAGATATTTTATATATATTTTTATAAATTAGTAGTTAAATAATTTAGTTAATTTTTTTTCTCACAAACTAGCAATTTAATATCTAGTTCAACTATACTTTTAAAATATATTATTTTTATTATTATAAAGATTAGTTTTCTATTATAATGGATTAAAGATAAATTTTTGAAAGTTTTCTCTTTAGATTTTGTCTTCAAACACATGTTGTAGTATTTATGGTTCTGCAAGTGGCAATAGTTCGAGAGAACCCTCTATTTTTGGCTCTATATCCAATGGAGATCAACTCAATCTCCACCATCTTGTTACCCAACCATGAAAACAATAACCCAATAACTGTGTGGAAAATGATACAATAGATCCCAAATTCGAGGTCCACTCATGTCACATCCAAGAATACATACAATGTATGTGGGATCATGTATTCATCTGAAAAATGCAAAGGCTAAATCAAACTTGAATTCGGTGCCAAGTGTTTCTTCACTATTGTATTTTCCAGCCTAGAGGATCAAACATGGGTATTCAAGAATGGCTTATGTGAGAAATGGAAGCATTGTTGATCACTATAAATATTAAGGAATAGCCAATGTGAGCAGCTAAAGCCTATGAGTAACTACCTATGAACCATAGTATTTGAGAATGTTAATGATGAATTCTTGGTTTTATGTTTCATATTTTTCTTGTTTTTTCTCTCTCCTCGTTTCTTGAATGTGAAACAAATGCTTGGTTGTATGTTTCATATTTGTCTTGTTTTTCTCTCTCCTCGTTTCTTGAATGTGAAATCTCCAAACTCCATTTCTCATTTCGTTGTCGTTTCTTGTTTCGTTTCCCCTTTCTCATTTCTAGTAACATAGATTTCAAGCCCTTCCTTCTAACTTTGGTTGAATTTCTGCATTTCTCTCAACTCCAAAAGAAGGTGATAGAAGGGATGGGTAGAAAGCTTGGTACTCGAGATAGAGTTAAAGAGGAAGAAACATTGAGTCAGACACTATAAGATTTCTCTCGTGGGGTAAAATGATCAGAACAAGGCCACAGTAAGCCCCCGAGAGAGAACAAAGATGCTACCGAATGTAGTGGTAACAATCAGAGTATGGTGCAACACTGTATATTAAGTTCCACCAATGACATCATATTAGCAAAAATCTAAGCATGAAAATAGATTGAAACAAAAACAAAAGGGAAACCCTCACTAACTCGTTAGGTCCTTGCTCAATAATTGGGCAACATTTGGGTATGATAAATTAGGGATCCCTTCTTCAAAGTCCCTGTTTGCTTTTATAGATCTCTTCATATTGATGGATGGCTTCGACCCTCCTCGAATGGTCATTGGATGAGTGTTGGGCAGTTGCATTCGTTAAACTTCCTGGCAACTATTTGAATTTTTTTTAATTTAAAACTTTTATACAGAACTTTGACTTTCGCATTTTGTAATTTGTTGCATATGTTTTCCGCTCATGCCATATTTGTTTAAATAAACTACATATTTATTTTCTTTTGATTATGTTTCTCAACTATGGCTATGGATTTATCTTGGACAAGTAAGGAAAATAAGATATGTTCCAGGGAATTGAACATGTGTTTTCTCATCACTTGTATCGATATACTTTGACAGCACGGGCACGGAAACCCGAACCCATCGCTTCATCGCACTATGACCGATAGAGACTTTCCTATTTGTTGAGCACACCACATAGCCCATATCATTCAAAGGTATACTGGTGTTATTCTTTCACCTTGAGATGGATATATATTTGTTTTATTGCAGCAAGGAAACAACCACTACATTACGATACATCAACTATACTCAAAGGAAAAAAACTATTTTTCCTGTACAACCACATTGAGAATAATAATTATCTTCCCATGTGTCATCATAGCAACAGATTCCATTTGCTAATTCATTGTGTTTCTCATTCTAGTGGCCGCCATTATTGTGCAAGTTTCTCCTGTCACTTTTTGCCTCCATGAAAGTTGATAAGAAAATGCTAAGACAATGTTAAATGTCAAATTTTAGTAGACATTCTGAAAACCTTTTTGAACCATTTTCTAACATGGTCCACAATCTGCTTTGATAGTACTACGATGTATCTCTTCCAAAACTTGATTGTCTTTCATAGCTGGACAACTAATTTGATAAATTATCTCTTTAAATTTGTCTTGGACTCGAACATTATTGGATGTTCTTGAAGATGGGCCAAGTGTTCACCCAAAACGTCCAAACATATCAATAACAACACATAGTGTAACAGAAATATTCATGCTCATCCAATTATTAAATGCAGAAATATTCCTCTAAAAGCCTAGATTTCTCATACACTGGGGCTATTACTTATATAAACCATGGTTTTAGTTTCTCTTGCATGTTTGGCGATTCAGCTGGAATACGTCAAAATATAGAGTTCCTTGATGTCTTCACCCAACTTCTTGGATGCCATCTCAAAGAAATGCTCAAAGGATATTCCAAATATTATCTTTAGAGGTGTCCATTTCGACCCGAAAGGCCGAGTATCCATGCCATCAGTCACACTCTTCTATGCATGTGTACATTACCAAGCAATTTATCATCAATAAACATTGTTGCAAGACAATAATTGTTCAAATAAATTTCTGAGACATTCTGGATATCTAAAGAGATTTCCTTATAAAGCTCAAGTTCAACAAAGCATCCAACATATGGATCATGAAACAGTGGATCCTCACACTAATATATTCACCATGGGACTGAAACAAAGATATACAAATTGTAAACTCCCTCATGTAGATGAGAAAGTGGTGTTGGAAACTCCCCACGTTAGAATTGACATTATTACCATATTCAAATGGTGTCCTTCCTCAATGTAAACAATTCTTCAATAATATGGCCACTTTCCCACATGTGTCACCTCTCCCAATCCTCATGCTTAATTGGCACACTGCACCTACGCATTTCATTCGACAATGCATATGTCTTGGGACTTTATATCCATTGTAGTGGGCCTTCATCCCTCTTCTATTACAAAGCAGACTTCTCAGGGTAGGGGAAATCACAACTCCCTACCCTCCCTCATTTCAATGCAACACGAAAATATTTTCTTGCTCTCTTTCCATTTCACGGCAGTTCTTCAATCATAAGTCTCAATTTCAAGCCCTTCCTTCCAACTTTGGTTGAATATTTTCATTTCTATCAACTCCAAAAGCAGGTGATAGAAAGGATGGGTAGAAGGCTTGGTACCCAAGCTAGAGTTAAAGAGGAAGAAACATTGAGTCAGACACTGGAAGATTCCTCTCGTGGGGTAAAAGGATCACAACAAGGCCACAGTAAGCCCTCGAGAGAGAAAGAAGATTCTATTGCATGCACTGGTAACAATTAGAGTATGGCGCAACACGGTATATTAAGGTACCATTATCATCCCCTCAAGACTTCGATTGTTGAGGAGAGAGAAAATATTTTAAAAGTAGAATCTGGCAAATTTGAGGCTATAATTAGCAAAGTGGAAAGATTGCACAATTTTGTTTAGAGACCTTGTGACAAGTTACAGATGTTGATACACTCTTTGATCTCACATCCACACTCCTCGCTACTATTAACATATCACAAAACAATGATGGTGATACTCTAGTTGATTCTATTAGTAGTGATATTCTAAGAAACTATAGTGACCAGGCATATGGAAGTAGATCTTTGGAGGGAAATGACAATCAAACCCAAATATCATGGAGAAATATTGGGCTTTTAGCTGCTTCTGTTTTCCAACATGTGGCAGGAATTTGCACTATGCTTGGACCAATGGATAATGAACCCAAGCAAAGGAAAGCTATAGTACAGAGAAAACAGACTAAGCCGACAGAAAGCACTTGACCTGAAGCAGTGAAAGAGTCCCCGGAAGATGAAAAGTAAAAAACATACAAGAATATGGCAAGCATATTTAACATTTTGCGAAAATAGAAGCAAGCCAAATTAGAGAATTTGGTTCTAAATAGAATATCATTTTCCCAGACAATAGAAAACATCTTTGCGTTATCATTTCTAGTAAAGGATGGTAGAGTTGAAATAAATGTCGATGAAAATGGAAAACATTTTATTTTCCTCAAAAATGCTCCCAGAGCTACAGAATGGCATCTGGAGAAGCTTCTTACAGCCAATTTGTTTTTCGATTTGATTTTAAAGACTGGAAGTTGAAGATGGAAGCTGTTGAAAGTGGTGAGGAGTTGATGCCTCACAGAACCAATCCACTTATGGTTCCTTGTTCTGAGAAGTCTACAGATACTCTTATTAGAGAGATTTCAAGAAATAGGGGCAAAGTGGTACTTGCAACTCTTGAGGTGTAGGAGGATGAAGGTGGAAGTGATGATGGTGGTGGAGGTCTTCAAAGACCAGCATCGAAGAAGCGAAATAAGTGTATCCTATGACTTTTGCTGCTTTTTTGGGTGCTTTTTGTTGGAAACTATCTCTGTTTCTATCAATGCATTGTAATTCATATAGGAAGCTAATCTTTAATTTAAGCAATCTGGTATATAAACAATGATATCTTGTTCTCATAATTAGTTATAATTAAGTTTATTGGCAGTGCAAACCCCCGGTCATGTAGTACACCCCTTTAGGCATGGTTCCAAGGCCTAGGTAGAAGACTGGCATCACGTAAAAGGAAATTGTTAATGTAAGATGTCAAGTTTGATCTGTTAAACCATGATTAGTCTCCTTGTGACAGTATGTTGTAATTTTTTGTTTGAAAATTATTTTGAAATACCACACAAGAACAAAGTTTCCGATTGTGTAGTTGGTTTAATTTGAGAATACATAGAGATGAGAATAGGGTAAGGCCAGGTGAAAATAGATGTAAATACAAAGGTTCAAAAAACTAGCTAGCAACCCTTACCATACCCAAACCCTTTACTAGCACTACATGGATAGAGAGATCCACCCAGAGGCCTGTGGAGAATACGTAGGGATATGCATGCTCTGGATTGACTAAGCGCACGAATAATAGATGGC
Source organism: Pinus tabuliformis (assembly GCA_031772625.1). NCBI lineage: Eukaryota > Viridiplantae > Streptophyta > Pinopsida > Pinales > Pinaceae > Pinus > Pinus tabuliformis. Next base: position 1,281,402,575 of record CM062811.1, on the reverse strand, counting down.
AAGAGATTGGGAATATATATCTATTAAGTATGTGTATATGAAATTCATTATTTCCCCATTTGATTTTGAAGGTGGGAGGAATGCAACAGAGAAAGGGAGATCATATTTGTCCTCTATATCCCACCTATCAGGACACTAGGATAAGTCCCAATAATAAGAGTTGGGTTCGCTCATAAGCATATGATTGTAAAACGCCACCATGAACTTTATTAAGCTAAGTCATCCTTTAGTTGAGTTTCATCCTTTAGTTGAAGCTTTAAGCAAGATACTCAGCCTCTTTTCAACCCTTCAGTCTTCCTGGAATAGCTACAAAACAACCCTATTTAACCCACGTTGAACGCCTCTTCTTGTTGTGATCTTAAACTTCAAACTTCGATCCTTCTCCCTACAAGAGCACCCAAGAACAACACTCAAACAACCTCTCTTTCACACGTTGTACCTACAGCAAAACATAAGACTTCCACGTTGCTTCTAGGGCTTCTTTCTTGTTGTCTTATGGATCCTTCTTACAGTGGCTAGGGCCTCCCTTTGACTGTGTCTAGGGCCTCTCTGAGTGCTACTTTAGACCTTCCTTGACTGTGTCTATATGCTTCTTCTTGATGGTTGATAAGGTCCTCCCTCTTGCTACGGATTAAGGCCTACTTTGTTGTGGATAAGAGCCTTCATTTTGTTGTGTATCTGGCCTCTTTTGACTACGTATTTATGCCTCTCCTGACTGCATCTTAGGCCTCTCTCTTGTGGTGGCTAAGCCTCATTTTGAGTGTGGTTAGGGCTTCCTTTTACTGTAGCTAGGGCTTCTTTTTCGACTGTGGCTAGAGCTCCTTCAAGACTATGTCTAGGTCTCCCTTCATGACTCAGCTAGGGCTCCTTTACGACGCAACTAGGGATCGCACTATTGCACCCTGTTAGCCTTGCGCTGCCTGGGGACTCTTGCACTGTAGCACTCCCTATTGCTTCATCCACATCCATCTCTACCCACATCTTCCAGTCCTGCTACTCTCTCTTCGAGGCTCCCGTAGCAAGGTATAATCCAAGAGGTTGGGTACCTCAAGTATCTGCCCCTCATCACTTGTAGTCCTCCTGACTACAACTCGATGTTTCCCCACCTCTTCTCTAGATGTACATGAGCACTCCTTGTAGTCCCTAGCATGCCCTGGGACACTACGACATGAGCACTAATGCATTAACTATGCTAAAAGGTCACTTTCTTGTTAATTTGACCATGAATATCTCTTCTACAAAGCAATATTTATTAGCTTTGTTTACGTTAGTGGTTTGATAAGAACTTTCTACAGTCTCTTCACTGGATTTCTTAAATTTTTTACATTTATGCTTTTGACAAAAAAGGGCTAACATTTTACCTTAGCTAAGTAAGGATTCTTTAAATAACCTTCTAGCTTGGTTCCTTTTTGTTCCATCTAAGCTTGGAAAAGTGTCATGAATTTACATTGAACAATGTAAGAATCTAGTCTTCTCTAGAAACAATCAAGCCAACTCTTTCATTTTGCAAATTACCTACCAGTTCTAGGCATATTCTTTGAAATTTCTTTGTTGAAGGTGTTGGATTTAGGTAAGTGATACAGAATTCACACCTACAGTTCTATTGTTCACCTATTAGACCAGTGAAAATTATAGGCAAAATTGGAAGGGTTGGACATGAATGTTCCAACCATACTCTTATTGTCCTGCAATACATATATTCATAACACATACCTACAATACTACTGTTCACCTATTATGCTAGTGCATATTGTAGGCAAACTATTAATGTTGGACTTTGTTGTCTCAAGTTCACACACCAGCGCTAAAGATGCAACGTATTGTGTGCATCCTTAGATATGTTTGACATTGCAAGCTAACTGTTTAAATAAATGCACGTATAAAACTTCTATATTAGCAAAATAACTATCAATATTTTTTTCTAGCATTTTGGGCTGAATTCACAATAGTATGCTAGAAAGTGTCATTTCAATGTCTGGAAATTAGGATATATAAATGTGAGATATATACTCTACATCTTTGGGTTATCTCCTTTTCAAATCTAAGTTTTTTTAGGATACATGTTAATTGTTTGAACTTTGAACTTTGAATAAATTCCTGAATGGACTTCGTAAATACTCGAATGAATGGACTTCATAAGGTGATGGTACCATAAATTGTGTTATTTCAAAGATTTGACTTCCATATTTTCACAAAATACAATGTACTCAATAAATACTTATATATATAGATACTTATGTTTAGGATTATATATGTGTTGGAGCGGTTCCTTTATATTTTACTATAATCCTGATGCTGACAAGCTTTAGCTAACTTTTTTCATCAATTGTTCATAGAATATGCAAAAGATTTCATTGTTAAAATGTGGAAAAAAATTACATTTATCCTGATTTATTTTTTTATTGTTCATAACAAGATAATCATGTTGCAGGAATGAGGTATCCTACAGTGTTTTTCAATTTGTGGATATTTTTTTTCCTCCCATTTTTTTACAAGGATATAGATTTGATTTTCATGTTGATGGTTTTTGCATGTATCTTATCTAGCCCCAAATGTTGGCAATGGAGCAGATCTTAAGAAGTAGTCGTGGAAACAGACTATCAGAGGTTAATGTTACAATACCACTTCCACCTGCTATCAAAAAAAATTTAATGGTAAGTGACATAAAGAAGAGTTATTTAACGACAGGGTTGAAAGGGCAACCTCATGTCTTAGTTCTAAGTCATTTATTTGTGTTTCTTAGCTCTAAGTCATCTGTTTTTGAGCTTTACCAGATCAATTATTTCACTAATCTAATATGCATGGATTGTATTTCTCACCTGATGTTAGTTACTTGACATGGTTGATATAACATTCAATTCTAGGCCACTTTTATTTTAAGTCAGAGATTTTATTGATTAAAAGGATGTTCATATTTTGATTGGTTTACTTGGAGCTTGATTTTAAAAAAAATTCTAAATTCCACGTGGATGTTATTTTTTCAGGGTGAACTCTTTGCACCAGTAAGGTCAAATGAGTCCTAGAACATAGATATGCAACAAGAACATCTTTGTCCTTTGTTGTGTATCTGTTATTCTTTATATCATTGATGGATGGTTATTGATTATGTAAAATAGAGGATGGGAAGGTCCTGCCAATTCTCTTGACAAAACAAAATAAAATGGAGTGGTAGAATTGTGTTTTAAAGGGTGAGCTAGAAATCAGTACTTGAAAGGTAGAACTTGAGAATGGCAAGCTATCTGATCTGGATCTAGAGACACAACAGACCGTGGAAAAAAATGATGGTATTGACGAGTCTTCCCAGAAAATAATCTCTAATTGTTAGACCACTGCCCAAATTTCAGTTATCTGCAATGGAAATAGTGATTGTAGCTTTATTTGTATGAATAATGACTTTGGCCATTGTCCTATTCATTTCCTATGAATGATTTTGATTTTCAAACTCCAACTAGTTTGTTGTTAAATTAAGTAAAGCTTTGATGACAAACTTATAGTTTTCAAATCTCTTTTCTAAATCTATTTTCTTGAGCAAATTTGTCTTTTTACTTTAGGTACTGTAGATTGCTACTGTGTGACATATGCTATGATATAATTGCCTAGATAAATAGACAGAAGTGTTGTACAACATAGTATTTTTTAAATATAAAGAAACAATATTTCCAAATACAAAGTTTATTAATTAAGAACATCTTTTAGAATTCTTTGCTAAGTTATGATTATATTTCGGTAGGGGATTTTGTGTACGCTGATATTGTGTTGTCTCTTTGGTTTTTGTCAGGTAACAATGGTTAATAAGGAATGTGTTCTTGAGCAGCAGGCACACATCTTATTCTCGTATCAACAAGAAACTCCATGGTTTTCAGGCATGGCAACAAAAACACAAATGTTAGTGGGATATCCAAAGTCCATGTTGGATTAATTTAATACTAGTGATGATTTTGATTCCTTGTTAGATAAAGAATGTCATTAGTCAAATTTAAATAAACAAAAGCAGCTCAAGAATGAAGGTGAAGCTATTGCTTTTTGTCCAAGTCAATTTCTTTTATTTGTTGGTTGCTGTCATGTTTTGAGTGTGGACTTGTGAAATTCCAAATTGCATGTTGGTTTATGTAAAGGGGATATAGATGTATATATATATATATATAATATCATATGTCGTTCATGGTTTCCGGAGATCCGTGTTACATTTGCACAGAAGTTTAGATATCATTCAGATATCTAAACACCAAACAACAACAACATTGAGATTTTTCTTTCACTCAACCTATAACATATTGCATCTGTCTTCATCAATGTTCTTCTTCCATATGTTATCAACTTATGACATTTCCTTTGCAATATTTGGTGCATTTTCTAGTTATAGGTCATTTATAGATTATAAATGTCTTCAGACTTTCACTTCTAATTGAGTATTCAACTGAACATATTGATTCTCTTATACATAATTATTTTTCCCTCCACCCACTTTTCATAACTTCCATAACCATTAGGTAGGGACCTGCAGCTTCGACGTTGCTTTGCTTGTTTATTAAAATATTGTCAAGACTTTAATTTATTGAAAGTTGTAGAATTTACAATTTATGAAGTTTCAAGGTCTAATTTTAAAAGTCTAATTCTTTCAAGGGTGCTAGCTCAATGGAAGAGCACCTGCTTTACAAACAGGAGGTTGGTGGTTCGATTCCATTGTGCCCTGACATGATCCATATGGAATGAGCCTTTGACCATCACCAATGAGATTTGTTGACATTTTTCAACCATCACCAAAATATGAAATGGTGACGGTCAACGAACGCCACCATATATATGCATCAATAGTGACGAACCTCAAAGGTCTGTAACCATAAATCGTTGTTCTTGATATGAAATGGTGACGGTCGATGTCCGTCATTATAATCATTATTCATGATGGACCTTGAATGTCATCACAACACCTATACTTATGGCAATGCAGCTTTTGGTGAGGGTCAACGAACGTCACCATATATATGCACCAATAGTGATGGCCATGAAAGATCCATCACAATAAATCGTTGTTGTTCATATGAAATGGTGACGGTCACTATCTGTCATTATAATCAATATTCGTGACAGACCTTTAATGTCACCATAACACCTATACTTTTGGTGACGCCACCTTTGGTGACGTTCATTTTTTTGTGATGGAGGCTATGGTCCGTCACCATTGCTCATATGAAATGGTGACGGTCGCTATCTGTCATTATAAATCATTATTAGTGATAGACTTTGAATGTCACTACAACACCTATACTTTTGGCAACACCACCACCTTTTGTGACGTTCAGTTTTTGGTGACAAAGGCTATGGTTCGTCACCATTGCTCATATGAAATGGTGATGGTCACTATCCGTCATTATAAATCATTATTGGTGACAGACTTTGAATGTCACTACAACACCTATACTTTTGGCGACGCCACTTTTGGTGACGTTCAGTTTTTGGTGATGAAGACTCTTTTGACTGTCACCAATGAGCTTATGGTGACATTTTTCACCCCTCACCAATGTCCTTTTTTCTTGTAGTGTGAGTTTCTAGATCATTCTCACCTTATCTCAACTAACATTGATTGATTAACTATATTCCCTAAGTTTAGACTTAGGAAATATTTAAAATTGGTTAATAGTCTAATTATGACACTTCTAGGCCGAATTTACAGAAGCGATTTATGGGTTTTGGAGATCTCATGTATTCTAGCCTCTTCACCAAATTTCGTGTCTAGAACACATCCGATGCTACAAAAACTAACACTTCCTCCTAGTGAGGAATGTGTTCTAGTGTTGCACACCTTGTCATAACACTTTGTCTCTGTATCATCTCCTGTCATGTTGTTGATGTCTGGTTGTTGCTTCCCACCAACCATTATGCAACTCTGATATATGTTGCATTTCTTCTACCTCTGGAATTAATCGATCTGGAAAATTGAAATTTTCTGCTCTAGAAAATTGGATTTCCTCAAGTAATTCAGCCTCCTGGAAAAAGACTGCACTTCCCCTAGGAATTTCGGCCTTCTGCTCTTACTAAATAATGAAATTCCTTATTTCACTTGTGAGCTCTCCGACTGATCAACTGTGCTCTGATACCATGTGAAAATTCCAATACAAAATCTCATTGCAGCAACTAGTATTATTTCTCTCAATTGTTAATTAATTTAACAATTGATATGCTATGACAAATATCAAAATAAACACACTACAACCTTCACAAATAAAATACTGCGAAGAAATAAAGAAACTGAGAAATGTTAACACACACACACACACATAAAATACGAGACAATTAATTTTGGACAAATGTCCCCGGAAAAGCCAACTTGGGAAAACCAGTGCAGTAGTGAGCCTTTTTATTATTATGCAGCAGTGAAAATTTGAGTACAATCTAGATGCCTAAAACTGGAAATCCACAACAACAAAATTAGGCAAAATTATTGAAATGGATTTACCCTTCCTCCACATGCAATCTTGACAAAACTTGCTAACAGAAATCTACGCCTCTTAAAGCTTCTACATCACCCTCTATGCTGGATTGCACAGTCACTATGACGTAACCTCTGACTGGTCTCTGATGAAGTCGTTTTTCCTTCTGCTACTGAGAAATTCATCTCTCCAGCCCTCTGGAACCTCTACTCGGCCTTTGGATCTGAGAATTATTTTATCTCCAACAAATCGAACTTCCCTCTCTAAAGCTATTGCACAGAGCTCTATGTTGCCTCACTGGGATAACTCGGCCCTCTTACTGCTGCCTCTCCATATTTGGAAAAACTTCCTCCAGAACATCGTTCTTGCCCCTCACTCACTTCTTTGATCTATGGCTCTCTCTCCAGAAACTGACTCCTTCTACTCAAGAAATCGATTTGCTAAGAAATTGAACTGCTTAAGTGTCTTCTCGATCACCACATCGACCTCCTCTTATAATATGCTATTGGAGCACCAATGGCCAAGATTAAAACATAATTGATGTCTAGGATCATCTATGGATCAATCCGAGTGATTTTTTAGATCATTCTCGCCTTATCCCAGTTAATATTTATTAATTAACCATATTCCCTAAGTTTAGACTTAGGAAATATTTAAAAATTGATTAATAATCTAATTGAGACGCTTCTAGGCAGAATTTCAAGAAACTATTTTTGGGTTTTGGAGATCTCATGCATTCTAGCCTCTCCACCAAATTTCTTGGCTAGAACACATCTGATGATAAAAAACTAACAAAGTAGCATTAACATTCTTATTATGGATGCCCCTTCTTCTTTTGATGGATTCTCCATGATTTCTTCTTTTTCTACTTCAAAGAGGTGTGGATCTATAAAATTCCATCCTTTTGGCTTATGTGCCTCTTTATTTTTTGGGTTCTTTTTAGCTTGTGGGAATGCGTTTGTAAGTATCCAGTTTGAAAACAAAATCGATATTTGAATGTTGTGTTCTCATAGTCTAGAACTCGAGACCACTGAAAATGTTTGTATTTCAATAAAATGTGATTTGGTAAACCTTTGCTAAGGTTTATATCCATACATATTCTAGAAAAAATAAAAATACCTTTCTCTATTCTTTCAAAGCCCCTCTTTTTTAACTTGCCTAGAGTATTTCCAACACCCTCTAGGACCTGATGGTGCTAAAATAGAATAGGGAGGTTTTGGAGTCTCATCCATACCGAAAATGTTGGAAATGCCATATTTATTGCATTGAAATATGGAAACCATGGAGTAATAAAGAGCCCAAATCTACCCCAAAACCATGGCCCTTCTTTTAGAGCAAAATCCAAATCTTTTTTGTGTATCAAATTGTACAATGAAGAAACCTTTCGGAACCTAAATAAATCTCATAGTTGGGTGTCTAGGAGGAAAAAACCCATTGGTGTATTCTTCTTATTTAGGCCAAAAGCCATTAAACCTACATATAAATACCTTGGATTGAAGGCCTGTGAAGAGAGAATTTACCTATGGAAGATTAACTCCATGGTTGGTGGTTGTTCTATTTGATCTACAATGTAGGGGCCTATATTGCTTTGAATCTAATCTGCTAGGGTAGGAATCTTCCCCTTCACAACATATTTAAAAGAGGTAGATGTTCCATTTGGATTCATGGGTCTTGGAGCACCAAGTCATGCTCCTCCTCGCAGCCTTGAGTTCAAGATTAAGGTTGAGTTCCTTTTGATGTTATAGTCTTTGATATGTGAAGAATCTTGCAGCACCTTCCCTTCATATTGCAGACCTTGGAAAATTACAGGAAAACCTCATTTACCCTCAATGGTTTACTTTAAGAAAAGGATAGAGACAAAGCATCTAGTCCAAAGAGAACATGACTTACAACTCATATTATTTATAAAAATTTAAAAGTTTTTTTGCTCCATCATTGTTAGAGGCACATACTGTGTAGACCACAAGAAGCGAATCATAACTCTCCATGAGGAATACATCCATCTGGGCACAGGAAATGAAGTCTTCGTTGACTCCACTGCCCATGAGACAAAGTACTCTTTATAAATTGAGCATAGGGAATAGGGAGTTAAAAAAAAATAAAATTATAGAGTGAACCCATCACATTGTTCTCATACGAAACAAATCCCAAAACTGGCAGATAATGTTTGTAATCTTAGAGAGTCTTCATATCCTAACATAATAAGGGACCAATCCTCCACAAACCCATTACAAAAACCCCGTCTGATGAATCCATAGAAGCATCATCTTCGCTACACAACCCATCCTCTAATGCAAAAGAAAACCCGAACCAAGCGGTGACAGTTGGGCATCATACACAAGATGAGTGAACCTTAGAAACCAAAGTGAAGTCCATTTTTCCTTCCCAATGACTTATTTCTCTATCGGACCTTAAGAGAGTAAGATACTAATTGAGATTCTTTAATATTGTATTTCTATGATCGAAAAGAAAGGAGAGAAGTGTTCCAAAATCGCCATAGTTTTGTAGACTTAACAAGTCAAGAAGATTGGTAGTGTGGCAAAGATTTTAAAAATTAGAATAGATGTGAGTAAGAGTTGGGCAATCAAGAAAAAATGTTTTTCATCTTCAACCCTCTTAGTGCCACAAAGGTGACAAAATCTTTCGTCACAAGGTGTTTTTGGAATTGACCAATGCCTCATCTCACTTTGAAGCTCATGAGAACTAGTTTTGATCTTGGCAATGTTCATTATCTTCTTAGCACTAGTCAAGTTAGAAAGATAATTTTAATTATCAAGATTGGGGTTAATCACCTCCTTATAATAAAGCGATAATATTAAATCTCATTCCTCTAAAAGATTTTTTAGATTTTTATAATGTAAAAATCCATATAGATTTTTTATTTTATAAAATTGATGAATAATTTGAAAAAGGTAAGTCAATTAAAAACGTTTAGTCACTCTTTTCTATAATCACAAAGACTTTGTTTCTCATAGGTTGGTGTGGATTGTGCATGTATTGTTATTTTACCAATTCCTTTTTATCCTTTCCATGAGAAAGATATAAAATTCAATAATGTTATCATAAGAAAGCCTTCACAATAAACTTGTGAAGGTTTGGAAAAATAAATAAGTGTTAATAAATAAATTTACAATAATAGATATGAATTATTTTTAATAATTGGAATCTTATAGCTTTTACAATTTTATTTCAAAGGATGTTTTGATCAAGGAACCAAAGACATATATTTGATAATATCATCTTGGTTCAAGAGGCAATCAACTCTAGTCAAAATTGAGAAGAAAAAGGTATGATCATCAAATTAGATATGGCAAATGCCTTTGATAGAGTAAAACGTGAATTCTTCTTCAAAGTAATGGACAAATTTGGATTTGATGTTAAATTTGCTCAATTATTTTCTTTATGTATCAAAGCACCATGGATCTCCCCTTTGGTTAATAGAAGAGTGGCTAGTTTTCTACATAGTGAATGCCAAATTGAGGTGGGATGTCTAACTTGAGGCATTAGGATCCTTTTTTTTAATGATGATGCGAGGAGCATATCAATTGATCTTGTCAGGTTTATTTTTAAAGTGTTTCTTATTCAAATGCAACTAAAATTGATCTCCAACCTTAAAAGATTGATAAACTTGATGTTAGTCCCAAGGTGCATTATACTTTATTTGTATCTACTAAAGGATGTCATGAAACTTGTTGTGAATATTGGATAATTTATACACAAAAGAATAAACTTTGGCTTATGCTCTTTGTTGGTCGAATGTGGATGGAATGGGAGATAAACTAAAATTTCATAAGGAGAAAGAAGTGGAAAGCCATAATGCACTTAAAAAGGAGAGTGCAGTATATAGACTTGAGTGAATTTGTGGTGGCTATGTTGTAAACAATGCAGGTACCAATCTCATTTTTTGTTATGTTATTGGTAAAGGAAAACAACATGACCAAATATTATGTTCACTACTTTAATTTAGGCATCAATTGTGGATGAAATGAAGTAAAGAAATAAAATTGATTGTTAAAATATTGCATAGGGATTTTCAAATTTAGTAAGAAACCCGGGTTCAAATTGAGAAATGATAGTCAATGGTAATAAAAATGGCTCCAAAAGAGGAAAAGTTGTACAATGTTGGGAGCATCAATGTTTTATTACATATTATAAAAGATATGGGTTGTATAGGGAACAAAATGAAAGTAAATAAAAGAAATGGAACATACATGAAGAGAAATATAGTAGAGAGCACAATAATGTAGTGAAAACCCAACATATATTAACAAATAAAATAATAGAATACTGCAAAACATAAATTGGCTAAAAGGGTGGGGGCTTATCTCTAGAGAGAGAGATGGTGACTATGCACAATCACAAAATCTATTACAAGAGGATGAAAAAAATGGCCTTTCAACATAAAGAAAAGAACCCCAAGGGTATAAAACCGTAACAATAGAAGATGGAGCATCAAAAATTTTGTGGGCTCCAAGGTGGTTAGTTGTTACATCAAGGTCCTAAGGGCACAAATGTTGCATATAATATTTGTTTGGGGCACACAATAGCTCCTTGAAAAGAACTATCCAAAAATTAAAACTTTTTTCTAGGGCTAGGGAATGTCATGGTAACCCTTATCCCTTTGAATGGAAAAAATACATCATTTATGGCTGGCAAATAGCCCTAGATGTTTGAGACTCAAAAAAACATATAAAAACTACTAAGAAGATAGAGAATTATTGAGTTAGTTGAAGATGTGGGTAGCTACTAATATCTACTTATATTAGTCCTCCCTCATTATAAAGAAAGGGTCTCCATTGCCTCAATTTCCCTTATCAGATGGGGAAACTTCTATTGAATTTGAGCCACTTTCCTTCGTGAAGAAGTTGCCCTGCTTTGACATCCCAATGGAGTTGTATGTTTTTTTGGGAAATAATCTCATTCTGTTTGAAGAAGAGGGACATTAATATACTTTTTATAGAATTTGTTTTCTTCTTCTTCACTAAAATTTGTTTTCTTCTTCTTCAAAATTTATGAATAGAAGGCAAATCAACTTTAGGTTGCATTGGCTATTGGAAGATTTCGATAAATTTGGTTTTAAAATTTTTGTGAACTTAGTATACAAACATTTACCATGAGTTTAATATTTTATTTTTCAAAATAAATTCCATTTACCTTGACATATATTAAATACTTAGAGTAAAAAAGTTAATACTTTACTAGAAATTTATAAGTTCCTCATTTCTTACAATGATTTGAATGCAGACAGTTTAACTATTAAACATAATAATAATTTATAATCCTCTGAGATTTGGTAAAAATAAATTTCAAAATCTTTTTAAACATTATTTTTTAGTGAAAAAAATCAAATTAACCAAACTATTTTTAAATTATTTTTTAATTAATAATGAAAATAATAAGCTAACAAAAAAATTCAATCAAAAATTAAATGGCTAGTAAATGTCCATAGACATCAATCTGTAATAAACATCAAAACACCTTGGTTATATATCTCAAGTTGGTAGAATTAAAATAATCATAAAAATTAACTAAATTATAACTTTATTTAAAATAATAATGATAATTATTGTTAATAATAAAAATAATTAATATAGAAGTTAAACATATATATATATATATATATATATATATAAAACCATCATACCAAGATTCTTAACCATGGAGATTCACCTCTACTTTATTATGGAGATTCTTAATTTGTGAATAAGCTTTGTTAAAATACCATGGCTCATCAATACCACATGCCTACAAAAACATAACTCATTTCATATGACATTTGTTTAATTAATCATTTTAATTAAAAAAACAAAAAATACATAACTACTTTAAAAATAAATCTTAGTTTTTTATTTCTGTCCACTATTAAAAATATTCTAAAATATTTTATGGAGATTAAATCTCTACCATTCACTTAATAAATATTAATAATTAAATTAATATTTTTTCTAAAAATTAATTAAATTAAAATCATAAAATCTCTATTTTAAAATAAACATATTTAATTAATATTAAATCACATTCATGTAACACCGTAATAAAAACAAACCAAACAAATATTATTAAATAAAGAAAGATTAAATCCCATTCCACTAAAGACTTTTTAGATTTTTAAAATCCAAAAGTCCATTTAGATATTTTATTTTTTTTAATTTATGAATTATTTAAAAGGGGTATGTCAATTACAAACTCGTGAACTCTCTTTTCTATAAGGACAAAGACATCGCTCTTACCAATCCCTGTTATCCTTTCCATAAGAAGGATATAAAAGTCGATAATGTTATCGTAAGAAGGGCTTCACATATTACTTGGATTGGAAGGAGGTGAAATGTAAACTTCCGAAGGTTTGGAAAAATAATTACTTTGATGGGGGTGGAAGCAGGTGAAATGTAAACTTGTGAAGGTTTGGAAAAAGTAAGAAGTGTTTGTAAATAAATTTACAATATGAATTATCTTTATCATTGGAATAGTATAGTCTTGTAATGTTATTTCAAAGAAGATTATGACAAACACAATATCATTTTAGTTTAAGAAGTAATTAACATTGGTTAAAATTGGGAAGACAAAGGCATGATCATCCAATTAGATATGTCAAATGTTTTTGACAAAGTAAGTCATGAATTTCTTTTTAAAGTAATGGATAAATTTGAATTTGATGCTAAATTTCCTTAATGGGTTTCTTTTTTTTTTTCAGAGAGAAAAAAACCAATATAGCTTTATATTAAGAGTATATAAAGGTCATTATTACATAATCAAAAGTCCGATAAGGCATAGAAGTGCCCAGAATCACTTTCAGAGATAGGATGCAAATAGGGAATTAAGGCGAAAAAGGCCTATCATTCTTTGCAAAAATAGATGACAGATTAAACAGTTCCCAAAACAAAAAACTCGAATACCAGATACTATAGATGATCAAAACTAGATATACCAGGACTGTCAGCAGAGACATTCCAGCTTCTGTCAGAACACCTTAATGGGTTTCTTTATGTATCAAAGCATCATGGATTTCCCTTTTGGTTAATGGAAGAGTGGCTGGCTTTTTTAAAGTCTCTCGAGGACTTCGTCAATGCCACCCTATATCTCTTTCTTATATATTATCATGGCAGATCCTCTTAGCCACAAGCTTTAATATGAAAGGAGATATGTAAGCCTTCCCAAAATTAGATTTGCTAGAGGTATCAAAAGCATCAATCACTCTCAATTTGTTAATGATACACTCTTGTTGGCGGGTGCCTTCACAATAATAGTTATAAGGTTTAAAAAAAAATGGATTCCTTTCTTGAAGCCTCTAGAGGCCAAACAAACTCAGGGAAATCTCATATTTATACATGGAATGTATCATTAAGGAAGAAAAGACAAATTGAAAGAATTTTGGGTTTTCAAACAGTTGAATCATGGAAGGAATTAAAATATATAGGAATTCCAATCTTCTTGAAATCACATTCATCTCAAGCTAAGGTATTAGAGCTAAGGTTCAACATTGAACCTAAATGGGATCGAGTGTAAGAAAGATGTTTCTATATATATGAATACACTAATGTTACTTGAAGACTGGCTTGATTTGGATGTAGTAAGATAAACTTGTGGATGTTGACTAGATTCCCTAGAGCAACCCAACATAATTGCAAATTGTTATGGTCGAGTGAGGTAGCCATAACTACGAGGGAGAATCTCTTAACATATCTCTTGCTAGTTTTAATACTTTTCTTTAATGTTTTGAGAAGTTGTCATATGTTGATGAATAATAGTATAGGCATGATAAAAATAAAAGAGATGAAATAATTCAAAGATGCATGTCCATTGAATAGATATTAAATAATGATATACTAGATGCGTGAAGATATGTTAGGTGCATATAATAGTGGATGTGCATGCGTAAAGACTTGGATTAGTATGTTTTCTTAACATGATTCAGATGACTAATAGTGGTTAATGGTGAACATGTAACCAAGAACAAATTGAAAACATGATTGGGAGCGAATGAAGGTGTTGCATCTAGTCTTGTGGAATCAAGGCTATGGAAGAAATTTTGTTGATGAGAGAATGGTACAAGTGGCACCTATGCATATGCTAGTGTTGTGAGTGCACTTCTCCTTGGTTTTCCTTGTGGAAAGTTGGAGCCCTGAAGGGAGGAGTGTACGAACAAGTGTTTGTGTGTGGGGTCTGGAGAGTACCTAGAACCCCAAAGGAAAATGCAACTCCTATAACCCACATGGATTTGAGACGTCCTTGGCCAACCCAAGTTGGAGACCCTAGAAGGATAGTGTCATAGCTTGAGGGACTACTGTGATCAGAAATAACGGGGTCCACTACTTTGGGTAAAGCAAGTTGATGGGGGCGTGTGAGATTGTTGGTTGGAGGCTATCGAGGTTGGTACTTTGACCTTGTTTGTGTTTAATATTGGTTATGTATCATACTTGGATCTTGGCAAGTCAATGTCTTTGTGGAGTCATGGCCTAACCTGATAATGACCCACTGTTGAACAAAACATGAGCAACAGAGCCTATGGCGAAGAAAAAATAAGAGGTTTTCTTCCAGTCAATGCTTTTCTCCATATAAGCGTTCTAAGAATTATTCATTATGACTCTTGAATTATATGAGCACTTAAAGCATTATTTGAATGTGTGATTAAGAGCATGATATGGGTATATTATTGTGAGATTGCATGAAGGAAAGATCATGTTCTAAGACAATTGTATTGATATAATGTGTTGATACAAGTGATATGCACATGAATGCAAGGGGGAGGAACCCCATATTTATTACAAGGAAGAAATTTGGGTTGGGAGTCTGTTAAGAATTTAAGAAAAATTATTTCTTTGTTTAAAAAAATTGCTATATTTATTCATGTGATGAAATTCCTAATGAGCTTGGAAGCTTGCCTTGTAAAGTTGCACTAGAGGGCATATGTGGATAAAGGATCAATTAAGGAGGATTTGATTGGGTCAATATGAACCAGATGGACAGTGAAGTCACAACAATGAAAATGGCTTAAGAATCAATTTTTCCTTATTTGAAAAGTGTGCTTGCCTGATATATTTTATTTATGAAAATAATATGAATGTGTTAATAGTAAGCAAATATAAATTGGTACTTGCTATGTTTTGGGCAATACAATAAGGTTACCTAATGATTTTGATGTCACATGGAATGTTCATATGGAAAGTGCACAAGAGTGATCTCTTGTTGTTAACTACCACATGAGAGAAAGTAGTGTGTGTATGCTTATGCTTATGAGACTTTTCAAGTGAAATATTGAAAACAAGAGAGGCTGGAATTTAAATTTGAAAACAATTGTATTTGAATAGCATGGAATATGTGCAAGTATGGCACATCCATAACAAGATGTATATGAACATGTTTGGTGCATGATTGAAGACATTGTTTGAACGTGTAAATTGGATACACAATGCAAATGCCCTTCATGAATATTCATTTAAACTTGTGTGTAAACTGATGAAATTATAGAGTTGTGATTAATATGTGAGGTTGAGATCATTTCAGGGGCCGTTGAATGTTGCAACATCAAGTATTCTAAGAAATCAATTGAAATCCTTGAAAATATCTTAGCTAAGAATGCATATAACAATAGCCAAGTAAGTGGGGAAAGCAACAAGAAAAGGTAAAAAGGTCATGGGAATTGGGTAAGAATTCCTTTCAGATAAATTTTATATCTTTTGTTTTTCGAATTAATGCATGTATTGCATGGATGCCCAAGAAGGGTATGATTAAGGCATGAAATTGTCAACACAAAAAGATTTAGTAAAATATTATTAATGTGTGCATTCATTGAGATTCCATGTTGAAAAAAGACTAAATTAATGCATAATACATTCATGAGATTGATAAAACATGTTTGGTAATGCATTGAGAGAATGCATGTAAATGTGGGATGTATGACATAAACATAAGGACTGCAATTGTGTTCATGAGTCCATGAGTATTGGCTTAATAGTTTCTAAACTTGAGACAAGTGATTCTATCATGTAATTCCGAGTATGTTGGTAATGAACATGTAGTTTAAGGATTGGTTTTTCCTAGTTAACGTAGAAATTGTATGGAATTGTTGATTTATAAAATCAAGTTTGTCATTAATACCTACTAGGTTATGACAAAGAAAAGAAGCCTTAAGTGTGTAAATATTTCTAGAATCTTTGTGTTGCATCCATGAGTTATTATGGCATGATTTTTTCATGACACCCATCAGGATGTTACATATTCTTGGTGCATTGAGTGCATGTATGCTTGTATGAGACAACCAATTTCATGGTTGAATGTCATGAAAAGAAATAACTTCTAATCATTTAGAGGAATTTTTGAGTAGTGGAATGAGTGGCATGAATCACTCATCTTTCAAAGCAAAGTGGAGGATAATTACTCATGAATTTAGAGACATGTATCTTTTAGTTTTAACCCTTTGGCTATTGGAATAAATTTTTGAATGCATTATGGAATTCTTGGAATGATTGTGGTGCAAATAAATAATGCAATGACAACTTCATTTCAATTTATTTTTAAATCAATTGAAAGTGATCGTATTATTATGTGTATAATAATTCTGAGATCAGGGGATGTTATAAATGTTTCAATGGAATTTTTTTTATGTATGAACACTTACCATTTTTTTGCTGATTGAAAGTTCAAATTGTAGTTTTTTTTCCATAGAAAAATGACTTGTAATTTTATTCATCAATGAAGAAGAAACTTACATTTTGCATATTCATGAGTGCATTCCAGAGAAAAAACATCAGCCAAGAAGCCATGGAAAAAATATCTACATTAGAAAACATATCAGGCCCATCAACAGGCAGTCCCCATTACAAAGCAGGACAAAGAAACTCGTAGAAAAAATACAAAAAAATCCCAAAGGCTGCCATCATTACAAAACGGGGTGAAAGCCCATGTGAAAAAACCAACAATAGAGGATCAAGGAAGAGCCCTAAGTATGTTTTCCAAAACATTGGGCACAAGGCACCCATATAGCCTTGAAATCTAACCAAAAACTGACCATCATAAAGAAACCATGGTAGAAGATCCCCATGAAGCCCACGGAAAACCCTGGGTGGACACGACACCAACACCAATGAAGGAAAGCCCACTAGGAAGCAAGAAACAAGGCACAAGGCCTAGAACATTTCAAGGACAAACCTAATGCTGATGAACACAGAGACAATAGGTAACCAACAAACAATAGAAAATGGGAGCAGGAAACAACACAAAGAAACCCCAAAAGCAGGCCCCTTAGCAAAGAGAACACTCGCCACAAAAAAGACCCTGACAAAAACCACCATGCACCAAACTCCATAGAAGAACACCCACGAACAACAAAAACACCTACAAAGGGGAACACCGTGGAAGAAACAAGCCAAGGGAGGAAACAACAAAGGCACGAACCAAGGTTAAGGCAATTAGGGTTCCAGCCACCACGCCTCGTTCCCTCAACTCCCCAGTCTAAAAGTTAAAATTATAGTTGAAATGGCCTTGGTTCTGATAATAAAGGCTCAGTATTTCCATGTGCAAGAGTCAAACAACGTGAGAATACATTGTACATTGGGTTCAATGCTCCTCGTGTGTTTCGTGACATGGACTAACCACCTCTTGTGGATCCCAAATCTGGTGATTGTAGTGAAGACTAATTCTTGTGGGTTTTGGTCTAACGGTAATTGTGATTCAAACAAGTGGTATCATAGCAACAAGTCTCAAGTTCAAAACTCACTCAACTTGTGTTGGATCGTTGGACATTGGATTCAGTGCTCCCTGTGTGTTTCACGACAAGGACTAACTACCTCTCACGGACCTTAACTCTAGCGATTGCAGAGGAGACTAATTCTTGTGGATTTTGGTCTAAAAACAATCATGATTCCAACAAGTGGTATAAGAGAGATGGGTCTCGAGTTTTAAACTCACCCGACTCGCACTCATGGGGAATACACTCAATGAACCTCTGACAAATCACATGCATTCGTGACATACCAAACAATACCCTTAATTTGACTACATATTGGAAAATACCTCTAAAAATCACATTATTTAACCCCTACCAATATGAACCCAATATACCTTCCCAATTTAAAAAACCCCTACTTTCACTAGATATTGTAGGTATCCATTTTTTCATCATAGTTTTTTATACACCTTTATATTTTTTCTTTAACTTTGAGCTCCATTTTTTATATCCGCCAATATAAAAACCCTCTACCCCTATTGTATTCTCAATATTATGTCATTTTTTCCTCCATATATATACTCCTTAGTATGAATGCATGTGGTATGGTATTGCTCCCCTAGTGAATCCCTCGTGCTCGCGCTAGGGGGGATATTGTTGGACATTGGGTTCAGTGTTCCCTGTGTGTTTCGTGACGTGGACTAACCACCTCTTATGGACCTTAACTCTAGCAGTTGCAATGAACACTAATGCCTGAAGTTTTTGGTCTAATGGAAATTGTGATCGCAACAAAAGAATATCATATTTATGGACTCTGGTTCCTATATGAAACAAGTTTGGAAAAGAAAAGAAAAATGAAAAATATTTGATTTAAATTATTATTATTAATCTCATGGAAATTATATGTTTGTGATACAAGTGAGATGGTGATCTATCCTGGAAAGATAAATGATGGTTGTGAAGCTAAAAATACTATGGACAAGGTCGTTGTGGTGACATTAGAAACCTATGAGACACATTGATCCCCATGACTCATGTTATGACAAATGTGATGTGTTATTTATAGCAAGGCAAAGGGATGTCTTGGTTTTAAGACTCCATAAGTCTCGAGACTCTTCCTTTGTGAGGAAGCCTTGCCAAGGAATGGACCCCCCGAGGGACTGGGGAGGCATATGAGGGGATGTCTGAACTTGGAAGGTGTGTGGTTTTAAGGAAGGGGAGACTTGAATGAATTGATTTTCAAAGATTCATATACATACTCATTGGGATTAGGAACGCATTGGGTGTGTCCAAGAAAACAATGAGCTAAACTTGTTCTCTGTGGAATCCTTGTGAAGCAATGGACAAACATGCGAGAATGTGTTGGAATGCCACTAGGTATAGAGGTAACTAGACCATGAAAAATGAATCACATTGCTTGAAGTGGCAACTAAGGACATGGAAAATGTCCCTGATATGAAAGTGGCATATTCTTTTTTCTGCATACAATTGTTTTATAGATAGTAGAACACTGAGGAAGATGTTCCTTAAAGGGGTAGGGGATTGTTACACCCTTTTCATTACCCCAAATTTTGTAATTTAATTAAGAACATATAAGGTTTGGGTGTCAACATTGATGGTATGATTTCAAACTCTATTATATGATGTAATGCTTATTTTTATTAATGAAAATGCTAGAGCTAAAGAAAGGGGAAAACCAATATTATTATGCCTTAGGGAGGGGGGAAACTTTACTCCAGAGGAAAAATATATGATGGGTGAATATTTCCCTTTGATGTGATGGTTAGTCTTCTTAAGAAGCTAAAAGATTGGGAAGATAAAGGGTCAAGGTGTGATTATAAAAATAAGAGGGAGGATAAATCAAGGAGTTCTTCTTCTTGATTTTTAAGCTTCTAGTCTTTCTCTCTTTGATTACTCTCTCATACATCTCTCTCTCATTTAGAAAAATAAAATTGGAAAAAGGATTGGTGATATAACCCAAAGAGGCTCATAACTTATGTGTGACATCCCCTGTGGATTAATTCCCCTTGTGACATTTCCTTGTAATTATGTAACCATGAATTAAAATGGTTGAGAGAAAGGGACACATATTCCATTGCTTGAGGAATTGGTTATTAAATTCAGATGGAAAAATATAGGACAAGACCATGTTCCTTTTGGACATAACTATAAGCAAGAGAGGAAAAAATATTAAATAAACACATGGGCTATGATGGTAGGACGATGTGACCATAATCCCCAAAAGATAAATCAAATGAGGGGTCACGCAAAGAGTGGGGAACAAAAACAAAACCATCATGGTCGAGTCTAAGGACATGAAGGTAACATGATGTGCCTGCCCTCACACAACCAAGAAGATTGTTGCAGCATTTTAGCGAAAAGATGGACAAACAACGAAACAAGTGGAGGGTGAGAGGCTCTTGGTAACAAAGGATTCTTCCAATCAATAAGGTTGAGAGTCAACTAATGAAAAAGAGAGGGGAAACAGAGAGAGTTGCTCGAGAATAGACTGGCTAAAGAGGCCCAAAAAACATTGTTGGTTGAGGAGGAGAGAAACTGTGGTTTGTCAAGGCTGAAAAAACCACCATGAGTGGCTTGCCTTAGGACCTATGAAACCACTGGGAATTTTTTGGATTGATGAAGTTATTGGCTAGGAGATAGAGATACTCAGGTACTTGGGGTGGCTAAGGAAACACCAAGTGTGGACTTGGGTTGGGAACACATGTGCTTGCACTCTTTAAAGAAATACCTAACAAGGGTGATCTTTGTGCTTCTATGGTGTTTTATCTAGATGAGGAACCTTCCCATATTGAACTCTCCTCCTCTTGAAATTGAGCAGTGGTTTGCCTAAGGATTGAAGAAACCACCAAGAGTGGCTTACCTTAAGACTGAGGAAACCATTGGGAAGCTTTTGGTCTAAAGAACCTATTGATTGTTCAACAAATTTCCACTGAGGAACCTTCCCATATTATAATAAGATTACTCTCCTAATTTAGGGATGTGATTCTCTGTGAAAAAAGGGACCCCTATGATTAAATTTGACTAAGCTAAAGTTGATGAGATTGAATAGTGGTTTGATTGAGGCTGAGGAATACCATTGGGAAGGTTGTGGTTTGAAGAACCTACTGATTTATCAGTATATTTCCAATGAATAACCTTACCATACAATAATGAAAATTATTCCCCTGGACTAGAAATGTTAGTCTCGGTGTTTATAAAGAAACATATGATGAGGTTGATTGAAATCAGGCCTTGATACTTGACAGTGGGAAACTATTGAGAAAATTTTAGGGAAGTGATTCCATGTGCATTTGACTATCTAATTGGCTAATGGGCGAAGGTGAGTTACTTTTTTCACTGCTACAACACCCTCTAAAATTTTGGCCTGCACGAAGCCTACCTTGGTCTTGTATATTTTCGTCGCAAACATTGAGATCCCTTCCATGTGTTTTCTCTAAGTGTTTTGGTCCCTTTTGCAAGAAAGGAAAAAAATATTGTATTTTTGCATGTTAGCTGTCGCACAATGTGTATAAGTTTGTTTTGGTGTTTTCAAGGGTTTATCTTTGTGCAAATGATTTGATCTAACCATGTAAACATCTTTCACACTCAATCCCAAATTTTTAAGCATTGTCTCATAAGTGTCGTCATGGTTGTCGCAAAGTGTATCTTTGGTGTTGCACTTGTCATAAGTCATTTCAAAGTTGTCGCATTAAGGTAAAAGTATTCTTAATATGTCATGGATGATCTATGTTGTTGTGTCATCAATTTTTCTAAGTGTGTGATCATAGTCAAGTCATATCACTATTCACATCAGCTCAATGATCCCACACTTAGCCAAATTTCACAAATTTTCCAACAACTTAGCCTCATCTGGCCTTCCTCAACTATGCATTACGGAGTTCCAATCATAAAGCTACAACCATGCCCCTTGAAACTGCATAATGTGTAGTTCCTACCTCTGAGGACTGTGCATTCCGTAGTTCTAGTGTTCAAGCTCGGACCTTGGCCCCAAAAATTGCACAATTCATCCCTCCAACCTAGCCTCAATTGCACATTGCTCAATCTTTGAGCTTGAGCTCAGCCCTTGAGCTCATAAGCAACACAATTTTGCAATCACTAGGTCTTCTCTACCTCCCAAAACTTCGCAGTTGGTTGAAACAATGTAAAACCCCTCAACACGGCTCACTGAGTCCCAAAACTGCACAATTTTCCTTCCCAGTCTAGCCTAAAATTGTGCATTGCGTAGTCTCAAGGCTTGAGCTTCACCCCTGATTACGTGAGCTATGAAATTGCATAGTCATTGAGGCTCTCCCTCAACCTGCCACCTAGTTCTAACTCAGTCAGTGGATCAACATGCACCATATTAGACTAGGGGTCGGACTGATGTCATTTCATCATGAGTGAATTGCAGATGCAGGTACTTTATCATACCATGACAAGATGATGAAGAAAGAGATGGAGAAGGGAAACATGTTGAAAGACATATTTGTAGTTGATTATGCAAGTTAATCGATCAAGAGAAAACAAAGGGACAATAGTTTACAACCACAACTCAAGACTTAATATCATTGAAGACTCCTTACCTCTAAGCCATAAAGAGGTGGATAAAAGAGCATCCTCAAGAAGATATGTAGCAAGCAACAACAGAATTTTTTTAACATTGCCATGTCAGCATTGTCATGTCATGAGTTTTCATATGCCACATTATTATTGTGGATCATGTAATTTCTTATTCGATGGAAGTCCAAAGGACATGTACAAAAGATGAAGATTCATGTAAATTCGAAAATTCATAGGAAGTCAAACAGACATGAAGGTAGTCAAAGAGTCACAAGTGAGGTGAAGCATCACCCCAGTGGTTATATATACACCCTCATTATATGAGTAAAGGACTTTTCACCTTGGCACCTCCCGCATGGCATTAAAGAGACAAGCTATTTCTTTTTGGGAGCAAGGAGTGACTCCAACGCTCCACTATTAGGGCTAGTGGTGTTCATTTTATACGTGTGTCTTGTGAATTTTACTTAATATTAGAAACCTCATGGCCAGCACATTGTTTCTACATGGATTATGAATATTTGTAAGACTATTATGTGTATGTTTGTAATTCATGTTTTAATTCATCTATGCTAAAGTAGTTGAACTATTTTGGTTATTTTATTACTTATCATATTGAGAAAGTGTTATAATGGTTGCTATAACTATCACATCCTTGTGGACTATTTCGCTGGATGTTAGACATATATTTTTTTTTATAATGGTTGCAATGATCGTCGCATCTTTGTGGACTATTCTGTTAGATGTTAGATGGATATTTTTTGTGTGTGTCTCTACTAGGGTGATACTATTACCTTTCTTAGAGAGGCTCACTTTCCTTTCCTGCAGTACAAAAATATTAACACACATACAACCGAACACTCACCAGGCATACTCACTTGTTGATCTGATATTACATGTGCATAATTCTCTTGTACTGAGCTTTGTAGCCAAGGAAAACCTATAAGAATACATGGCAGTCAGTCTGATATCCTAGATGGGGCTCCTATTCCAAATGGTGTGAGGTCTAATTGGGCACATTGGGGATACCCCTTTGGTTGACGGATTTCCATCACCTTCAAAAAATGGCGCTGGAAGGAGGGCGATATGACAAGTTGATCCCTTTGAGTTTATTTTGAATCTCTTATCGTAAATGGCTCATCCTCAAATCATACTCCCAGAGTGTTTTTCTAACCTTTACCCTAGTGAACTTTCAATCCCTGATGAGTCTCTCCATGACTTGTGTCAACTCAATTTTGATGGTGAGGGTGATACGTCCTTTGCCAAGCATGCATCTCTTTTTCTTAAGTTCTATGAATATTATGAAATGGATTGTGAAGATGCAGCTTGTATTGATTTCTACCTCACCCTTGAAGGTTTAGTTAGTCGATGGTGTCACACTCTACTACCTACTTCCATTCATTCTCTTAAGCATCTTGTTAAGGAGCTTCAGTTAGAATTTGATAGGTATGACTACTGATATGTTTATAAAAGAATCAATCAACTTAGAATGGATCCTGATGAATCAGTTGAGGATTTCTCTAATTGATTCTTACATCTTTGTTGTGAATTTCCTAAAGAAGATATGGATTGTGATTTCTTGAAACAAAAGTTTGAGCATTTGGTTCATATCTCTTTGCATGGTGAATCCAAACCACCCGATGTCTCTTATTCCCCAACTCCTGTAAATCAAAAGACACCCCTAATTTCAAAGGAGGAATTGACTACTCCTTTTGATCCTTGCCCCCCTCCTTTTCCAGTTCCGATGAGGGTGCCTTTGTGTGATGATAGAAAATTTTGGAATTTTTCACATCAAATTCCTAATCCATCTTCTCATCCTCCTTCCGCTTTTCATGATTCAAATCCAATAGAGGAAATCTTGGAACAGATTATAAATCCAATTTTTACATTCCTCAAGGTGGTATAAACATTCATAACTCTAGTCTTGAAACTGATTTAGTTTTCCATCATCCTCTATCATATACATGCCATGACTCTTTGTACCATGATCCACTTGATCAATCTGCTCCACCAGCTAGTTTTTCACACTCCTATTTTTCAAGTTGTTGGTCCAAATTACGATCAGGTTCAAGGTAGTCACATTACATAGGTAGAGGATCAGGAGGGTGAAGATTCTTTCATTATTTATTCTCTTTTTCAAAATCTTTCGTGTCAATATGATGCTTTTACATTCTTGGATGATTTTCAGTCTTCTAATATTTGTAGTGAATCAAATGAAATCATTTTTTTTCAGATTTGTATTCTTAGGCAATAACCATTCTGATGGTGGTGATTATGCTAATATACGCGATGATGAATTCCCAAGTGCACCAACCGATTTTTCGGTTCCTTTAGAAGATTTTGATATGACATAATTAGATATGGGTTCTAATCCAGCCAAAGAAAATGTTCTTATCGAAACTTCCTCTTCATCCCACTATCCCTTTTTCTCACCTGTTTTTGATGCATCTACATGCGATGAAGACACTCCATTCTTTTCAAGTTCTTCATCGGATGAGGTCACTTATTAATTGACACAAGGTAGTGAGGTTGTCCATAATGAAAGAGAAAATAATCAGATCACTGAGTATCCTTTCCATCATGTATCATCTCTTTTTTTGCATGAAGACAACTCTTCAAGTCAACTTTGTTAGGCCCCTATACTACTAGTGTAACCCCTTATTGTTATTATTACAACCCACTTATTATATTGATGTACCCATGTAGTGCCCATATTGTTACTATGTGCCACATAGAAGCCCACTATTGTTATTATTGTGCCCTTACATTATTATTGTTATGTTGGCTCTGATTATGTTATGACCCCTTAGACTCCTATATATAGAAAGGAGGTCTTTTCATTTGTATCATCCAAGAATTGTTCATTTATGTAATGTAAAGGAGGTTTCCCCCTCAAATAGGCTGAATTCTAAGGCGTTGATCTATCTTTTCTATCTTTTCTTGAGGTGGTTTCATAACATTTGGTATCAGAGCTTTGGATTCTAGGGTTTCGCTGCTCCAAACAGGTCATCGTGGCATTTTCGCTATAATTTTTTTTCTGCGACGTTTCAGAAGCTAAAAAAAACACCCATTTGAGAAGAAATCGCGTTGAATCTCGGATCTGAATTTCAGACCTTTTCACGCTATATTTGTGGAGATATGATTTGAGGAAGTTGGTCTTTTTGCAGACTCCTGAATTACATTCCAAACAGGTGACCTAGGGAAAATCACCATAACTTTCTGTCTAAGCATCGGATTGAAATCTTGTAAGAAGGTACAGAAAGAGAACGGACTGTAGTTTCTTGTATATATTTTTCAGAGCCAAAGGTTGAAATAGGGACACGTGGCATGTTGTACAAGTTTTCTCTACTGAACTAGTCTATAATCAGGTCACTGTGGGAGATTTGGCATAACTCGTCCTTGGAGAATCCAATTTGGATCAGACTGGTGGCATTAGAAAGAGGACACAAAGGACTACTACAGATCGCAATTTCAGAACTTAAAGATCTGAAAGTACAGAGTTATAGTCGTTTCAAGATCAAGCTCCTAAAATCGAGAAAAAGCAAGATGAGGAAGTTTGATGGCAAGGATCCGATAAATTGGATACTTCAGATGGAGCAATATTTTGATCTACATGGTGTACCGTTGTTAGAAAAGGTATGTATTGCATCTTCATATTTAGAACTGGATCAATTTTTATGGTATGAAGGTCTTTGTTCTCGTAAACAACTTGTTACGTGGTTAATTTTCACGAAGGAAATGATAGCACATTATGAGGATACAAAGAGCAACACCTTCTTTAGAGCAACACCACAACAATTGGAAAGAGTAAAATGGCTTTGTGACATAATGGAAAGAAAAATTATGGAAACCAAGAAGCATACCCCTCACAACTATAAAGATGGAAGTGTTGTTTCTCCCAACCTTCCACAACCTACAAGGGTTACACCACAACAATTGGAAGAAAAAGGAGAAAAATGGCTTTGTTACAATTGTGATAGCAAATGCACTAAAGGTCATAAGTGTGCTGAGAAGAAATTATTTTACATAGAATATGAAGAGGAGGAAGAAAAGGATCAAGAAACATCAAAAGAAGAGGATATACGCCAGGACCCCACCCCAGAGAAAGAAGAAATGAATCAAACCATATCTTGTAAAGCATTGGCAAGAATTACCACTCCTCAAACTCTCAAGATAGAAGGACATATCAAGAAGAAAAAGGTGCAAGAAGTGAAAGATCACATTGAGAAAGAAGAAATGAATCCAACCATATCTTGTAATTCATTGGTCGAAATTACCACACCTCAAACTATCAAGATAGAAGGACATATCAAGAAGAAAAATGTTCAAGAAGTGAAAGATCGCATCGAGCATCAAGAAATGAATCCGACCATATCTTGTAAAGGATTGGAAGAAATTACCACTCCTCAAACTCTAGAGATAGAAGGACATATCAAGAAGAAAAAGGTTCAAGCAGTGAAAAATCACATCGAGAATCAACAACAAGTTCTCCAACTTTTAAAGGATAATGCCACCTCGGTGCAAAATCAAACGAAACAACAGGTAGATCAACATCATAGTGAAAAAAAATTTGATGTAGGTGATTGGGTATTTTTACTGCTACATCTCAAGCAAGCTATTTATGAGAAGGAAATGTTGGCAATACTACATGCACTTAAAAAATGGCGACCTTACCGAATGGGAAGACTCTTCAAGGATGAGGATGTGGAAGCATTGTTTTGTGATATTTCTATTATCCAAATAGATTGGATAAACGAAGCAAGAGATGAAAGGAAGAAGGATGAAGAAGTATGGCCACTTATTCAAAAGTTGCAAAAGATCCCAATTCAAACAATATTGCCAGAAATTGAAGAGGAAGGAAAAATCATATTGGAACCTGGAGCAGTCACAGAAAAAAGAACTCGACAGCTACGAAATCGATCAATTTCAGAGTATCTCATCAAGTGGAAGAACTTACCCACTGAAGATTCCACATGGGAGGATAATAATTTTATACAGAAGCATCAAGAACTACTCAAGTGTTGAGGACAACACTTTTTGAAGGAAAGGGGCATGTTAGGCCCCTATACTACTAGTGTAACCCCTTATTGTTATTAGTACAACCCACTTATTATATTGGTGTATCCATGTAGTGCTCATATTGTTACTATTGTGCCACATAGAAGCCCACTATTGTTATTATTGTGCCCTTACATTATTATTGTTATGTCGGATCTAATTATGTTATGACCCCTTAGACTCCTATATAGAAAGGAGGTCTTTTCATTTGTATCATCCAAGAATTGTTCATTTATGTAATGTAAAGGAGGTTGCCCCCTCGAAGAGGCTGAATTCTAAGGCACTGATCTATCTTTTCTATCTTTTCTTGAGGTGGTTTCATAACAAACTTGCTCATGAAATTTCTTCGATTCATGCATCTCTAGACTTGTGATCAGAAGAATCTTTTGACTTGAGTAATTTGGTTGTCAAAGTTATAAAATCCAATCAAATCAATGACAGAGATGGTTTTCATCCTATTGATAGTGATCTCATTAAAATCAGTGAAAGAAATTGTCCTCACACCATGCATGATCTGGTTCAATCTTCAAAATATGATTTTATAATCCTTGAAAGTTTCGGGACTTGTTAGGGAGTCAAGGCACTTCAACTTCCATTGATGGTTATGTTAGGACCTTGCAACTCTATTAAGATCCCCAAATTGAGTCAGGTCTAGTTTTCCTCATAAAATTATTCTTTCTGCATGGTTTCGCTCAATGTAAATTCCTTCTTGAAATATGTTTGGCATTGCAGATATAATCTTTTAAACTTTCAAGATTCGGTTTCTAATCAGATTCAAGTTCCTATTTCAGTTGATTCATCTGCATGCAAAACTATTTCTCTTAACCCAAGTTTGGAGAGTGTGTCTCTCACAAAAGCATGGAATCGTGAAGTTTATTAATCTAAATATTATATTTAGCCAAGGAAGTCATGCTTGTCACATTGTTTTGAAAAAAATCAGTTCCTAATCCTTCTTGTGAATATTCTGATGCTAATCATTTTCTTCATCACACCTAAACTCCTCTTGAGTGCTAGTGAATGCATGGATTATTTAACGAATAAAATTATTCTTCACTTATTTTACCCTGACTGGCTTCATGTGTTTTCTATACTAGAATTCATTTTTACTTCTTTTGACAATTACGATGCTAGTGTAGTGTCCAACCAGTTATAAGAAAATGGTTTGTTACACTCATCATGAGAGGAAGATGATTCTATTACACAAAGCATCTGTGAAACTGTTCAAGTTGATTTATCTTTGGTAATTACAAACTGGGAATTTGATGCTTTAATCAGCCCATCTGATCATGATTATGTCTCTGATTATTGTCGTTCAACTTACTATTTTCCCATCAGCACATCAAATGACAATTTTTTTACACCCTTTGATCTTTATGGTTTAACACCTCACTATCTGGGTGCTTGTCAAGTAATTGAGGCACTTCCGTAGTCGCTGATGGTTATGTCAAATCCTCTCTGTATTGACATGTCTGTTGAACATGATTAGATCTATTTTACTTCACAAGATTCTCATCATAATCCCGCTCCTCTAATTGAAAATTCATCTTTTCAAAAAATTTATGGTTTTCAAGAGGATTATCATGAATTTTATGATCCAATCGTTGAATGGTTGGAGCAATCTTACTTGGCAGGCTCTGTCGCAAATGATAAGTTTTGATCTTTCTGCATGCTTGCTAAGGAGGTCGATGTAGTTGAAGACACATTTGCAAGAATCTTCTGAGGTTTGTTGAATGATGGTTTTCATAAAAAAGGTAAGAATGTGAACTGGTGAGAAGTAGTAGCTATGGTCTATCATTCTTCTGACAGGAAAGAGCTTCAAATTGTTGTGCAAGTTATTCAAGTTCTTATCTATTCTGCTGCACATTGATTTATATCAATTTTAATTGCTTATATCTTTGTGAATGCAAGTCGGAGGAAATTATGGTGGATTCACTGGAAATTTTATTTTATGTGACCTCCACCTTCTAGATGATTAGGTTAGGAGTAGGTCTAGTTGCATATTATTTTACCTGCACATTCATCCTGCATTCATTTTTTGTAGTCTGTCTTGAGTTTCCTCATGTTGGTTTCGTGTCATCTTTCAGTTAGCCTCCTTCCATTTTTTCTTTTGGTTTTGTTTTCTTGTTGTGTGTTGTATTTTATTTTGTTTTGTAGGACCTTGCATGAAGTGCTTTGTTGGCTCAAAAGGAAATGTGGAAAAATTGAAAATTATCTTGTGACACTACAACATTTGGCTAACCTTTGGACCTCCTTATTTTTGTTGGTTACATATTTTGGTTAATGAAGTTCCAACGGAAATTACGATCCATCCGTAAGGAGAGTTTTGGTCAATCCATGATACTTGTGTCTATTCAGGAAACCTAATGCCCACACTCAATTCTTTATGTTTCCTATTTTCATGCTTATCCAATTAGTAGAAGTGGAAAAGGGGAAAATCTAAATGAGGATAGAGGCCTCTCATGCTCTCAATAAGTCATGATCCCTCTTCCACCCATAAAATGAACAAGTGACAATGCATATTGCTCTTTAAATATATAAATAAAGGCAAAAGAAGGGAAAGGCTTCCTACGTAGAGAGGTGAAGCAAGAAACTCCGTCGGGGTACTGTCTAGGCTCGCTGGAAGCAGAGAAATTTTTATGTTACTATAGTGACTCTGTCGGGGTACTGTCCAAGCCTACTCGCAGCAGAGCAATGCCAAAGATGAAAACTTATACTCTGAAAATCTAAATCTCGTGAACTTCACTACGCTTTCTAATTCAAAACATTACTATATTGTTGAATCTTTTAATTGAGTTCAAATCATGAAGGAACAAAGGGGACTATGTCTATTCACAAGGTGAGTGGGGAAGCTAAATTAATATGGACGATGAATCAATACTCCCTGAAGAACTAAGACCCTGCACAGAAGAGTCAACTAAGACAAAGAAGCTGGAATTCTACTAGTGTGTCGCCAAGTGTTGTCGTTGCTGCAACACCCTCCAAAATTTTGGCCTGCACTAAATTTAGGGGCCTACCTTGGTCTTGTATATTGTCATAGAAAACATTGAGATCCATTCCATGTGTTTTCTCTAAGTGTTTTGGTCCCTTTTGCAAGAAAGACAAAATGTCGCATTTTCCAATGTTAGTTGTCGCACAATGTGTATTAGATTATTTTGGTGGTTTCAAGGGGTTGTCTTTGTGCAAATGAGTTAATCTAATCATGTAAACTTTCATCATACTCATTCCCATATTTTTAAGCATTATCACACAACTGTCGTTATGGTCATCGCAAAGTGTATCTTTGGTGTCACACTTGTCGTAAGCCATCACAAAGTTGTCGCACTGAGGGAAAATTTTTGTTCATATGTCATGGATGATCTATGTTGTTGTGTCATCAAGTGTTATAAGTGTGTGATCATAGTCAATTCATATCATTGTTAACATCATCTCATTGATCCAACACTTAGCCAAATTTCAGAAATTTCCCAACAACTTAGCCTCTTCTCGCCTTCCTCAACTGTGCATTGCATAAATCCAACTCTCTAGCTGCAACCTTGCCCCTTGACACTACGTAATGTGTAGTTCCTACCTCCCAGGACTATGTACTACATAGTTCCAGTGCTCATGCCCAGACCTTGGCCCACAGAATTGTGCAATCTGACCCTCCAGCCTGACCTCAACTACACATTGCACAATATTTGAACTTAAGCTCAACCCTTGAGCTCTTGATTTGCGCAATTGCACAATCACCAAGTCTATTTTGTCTCCTGGAACTATCTAGTTGGCTAAAACAGTGCAAACCCCCTCAGCCTAGCTGATCGAGTCCCAAGATTGTGCAATCTTCCTGCCCAGTCTAGCCTAAACTACACATTGCGTAGTCTCAAGGCTCAATATTCACCCCTAACTGTGTGAGTTTTTCACAATCACTAAGCCTCTCCCTTAGCCTGTCATCTCGTTTTGACTCAATCAGTGGATCAACATGCACCATCTTAGAATAGGGGTTTATCAGATCGATGTCATCTCGTCATGAGTGAATTTTAGATGCAAGTACTCTATCATACCATGATAGGATGATGAAGAAGGATATGGAGAAGGGAAACATGCTGAAATACATCTTTATAGTTGATTATGAAAGCATATAAATCAAGAGAAAACGAAGGGCCCCTCGTTTGCGACCACAACTCAAGACTTGATATCATTAAAGACTCCTTACTTATAAGCCATAAGGAGGTGGATATATGATCATCCTCAAGAAGACATGCAGCAAGCAACAACAAAAGTGGCTTGAAATTTCCATGTCAGAAATGTTATGTCATGTCATGTCATGAGTTTTCATTGCCACATCATTATTGTGGATCATCTAATTTCTTATTCGAAAATGTATTGTAAAGTGGAAGTCCAAAGGACATGTACAAAAGATGAAGAGTCATGTAAAGTCAAAAATTCATAGGAAGTCAAACAGTCATGAGGGTAGTCAAAGAGTCACAAGTGAGGTGAAGCATCACCCAATTGGTTATATATACACCCTCATTGTATGAGCAAAGGAATTTTCACCTTGGCTCCTCCTGCAAGGCATTAGAGAGACAAGCTAGTTCTTTTGGGGAGTAAGGAGTGGCTCCAACGCTCCACTATTGGGGCTAGTGGTGTTCGTTTTATATGTGTGCCTTGTGACTTTTACTTAATATCAGAAACCTCATGGCCAACACGTTCTTTCTGCATGGATTATGAATATTTGTAAGACTATTATGTGGATGTTTGTAATTCATGTTTTATTTCATATGTGCTAAAGTAGTTGAAATATTTTGGTTATTTTAGTACTTATCATATTGAGAATGTGTTGTAATGGTTGCTATAACTATCACATCCTTGTGGACTATTTCGTTGGATGTTAGACATATATTTTTTGTTTATAATGGTTGCAATGACCATCACATCTTTGTGGACTATTGGGCTATATGTTAGACAAATATTTTATGTGTGTGTCTCTACTAGGGTGGTACTATTACCTCTCTCCTATAGGATCACTTTCCTTTCCCTCTGCAGTAGAAGAATCTTTACACGCATACAACCAAACACTCAGCAGACATAATCACTAGCTGATCTGAGATTACTTGTGCATAACTCTCTTGTGCTGAATTTGTAGCCAAGGAAAACCTATAAGAATACATTTCAGTGGGGCCAATATCCCGGTTGGGTCTCCTATTCCAAATGGTCTTAGCTCTAATTGGGACTTCACATCAGGGAGAACCCCTTGGTTGACAAATTTCTAGCACCGTCAACAATTACCTTTGGAGTCCTTGTTTCAACTAGAAGCACAAATTTTACAGTGTTAACCACTCCTCCTCAAGCTTCAAAATCTGGCTTGGGGGTGACTATTGAAAGAAAGGCATGGTTGTAATGTGTCTAAGGTTGGGTGAAGATTTTCAGTCCCAATCTCAGTTCCATATATTTTTATAAGATAAGTATTCTCTTATGTCTTGGTGCATGTGATTATCATGTCTCTGTTTGTTGTGCTAAAACAATGTCATGATAAAGTTAAGGAGTGTTGTTTCCTACACGAATGAGGAATATCAATATCTTGTGTAAATATTCGAAGGAATGACCCATTTCCTATGGCTATTTTTGTGCTTGAAATTAACCTAAGATGTTTGAGCATGAAGGTATGGGTAATCCCTATTAATGAATGAAATGCTTGCATTGAAATATTTGAATATCTTGCTACTGCATTGATAAATTAGTCATGTTAACATTAAGGAATGTGATTTTCTGTGTAGAAGTGATTTCTGATATTTTCTTAAGAATGGGTTTACTTCTGTGTCCATCCCGAGTCTAAATAGCTTATGTATGAAGAGATGGAAAACATTTGTTAGTTAATTGAATGATTGTATGAAAAATGATATGGTTGGTAAGCCTTGGTTTATGAATTATAAAGCTAAGGAGGTATAGAATTTGTTTGTACATACATATATATACAAGTCAAGTTGGGTTGAGTACTTACTTAAAGCTTAGGAGGGATAGCTCTGAGAGCTTTATGACTATATATATATATATATATATATATATATATATATATATATGCTTGCATGGGATCGACCAGGGACTCGATCTTAAGGCACTAAGGGCGTAGCTAACGAGTTGTTATAGACCCATTTGAAAGGGTGTTATAACCAAAGCGTCAAGGGTAGAAAATACCACACTATATAGTTAGATTCTTATGCCAAGGGGGGGGGTTTAGGGCCTAGAGGAGCATGAAGACTCACGCCCTATAAGCCATATGGCTAGTACCCATGTCCATGGGCATAGGAAAGAGAAATTCGGATCATTAAAAGCTAAGTGTTTATAGTTGTCTATGTGTCCCAGAGGTTTTACCCTAGAGAATTTGTTGAGAGCCCAAGGCAATCCTGTTGAGATTCATTCACCAGGATGACGTGGTGGTCGGGGCCGGTTTTTAAGCATTTGGCGTATCAGGGCAGAGGACCCCCAAATCACTTATAACATGAAATTTGAAATTATTGAGTAATGGGGGGCTAGGCAGGACCCACAACCAACATGGAAAGTGACGTGGCCTTAGATCCACGTGGAAACTTGGGAGGCGGTCATGTGTTAGTTGAATTCGAGGTTTTTGTGGGCCTAAGTGGCTTATTTTCAGTGAAACATGGTATACTTAGAGTAGAGACACGTGGAGGACGACATCACCCCAGCGAAAAGGGTCGTCGACATCACCCCAATGCTTTGTCCCTGGTGATTTCTTAAGGATTCAGATGCAATCCCACCAGGATTTAGTCGCCGAGGTGAGGTGGAATTGGTGGGGCCCACCTACACATTTGTAAGGGAGTAGATCTATTGAGGTAGATTAGAGGTGGCGATATGCCATGAGGAAATTCCATGTAACCCCAAAAAGTGTGAATGGAGGCATAGTGTAAAAGGCCAGGATGATTTGGAAAGGATGGAGTCGTGATCGTGGTTGCAACAAATGATGAAGGAACACATGGAGGAGGCGTACATGTAAACACGAAAGGTCTTCCCCAATAGTTTCAACAGGGGACTACATTGGAACTTGTCGATATTGATTCGTAGGGTGACATGGCGATAGAAGGGCTCACACCCATGTACATTGTATATATTATATATTATGTTATAATTTGGGCCTTGCAGACTATAGAAATGGGTCAATACATGACACTATGTGAATGGGTATGTAGTTGGGGTCATGCTGATAGGTGGTGATGAGGTGGATATTGTTATCACCCAGGTTGTTCCCTATGACTCCCAAGGGAATACGGTCGGGGTAACCACTAACCAATCTTTGGGTTACAGTCCCTAGCCTAACTGCAACCAGAGAGGGCTCTCTCTTTATGATTTGTCTCTGTTATGATGGTGTTTTAGGCTAGCTATTATGCTCAGGTTTTGGTTTATGTTTTGGTTGAAGGATTTCTTTCAGGTCTTATGATGCAGTGTTTAGATAGTATAATACCATTGGGCAATGGAGTCTGGAGTTGTGAAGTGATCTGATACGCTGGATTGGTGGTGTTCAAACTGCAGGGCCTATTGTGTATTTTAGACAGACAAAACTAGATCAAATGGCGATGTATGTCAATCAACAGAAAGCAATTAAGAATTTTCTATTAAACTGGTGGGGTGAAGGTGAGCACACTGCACAGGAGCAAAACTTGAATTCCTGTGACAAAGGTCACTGTGATAGATGTATTCTGAAAGTGCAGCAATTAAGAATTACACTTATCCAGATTACAGCTGAAGAAAACATTGATAAACAACACAGATTGAACTCAGGGTACTCAGTGAATAAATCCTGAAAGCTATTCTTTTTCCCTGTTGCTTAGTATTGAAAACAAATAACATATATGGATTTTAACAAAACAACTAATTAACAGAGAGAGATACAGAGACTTATTGTATGATGAAATACACAGGGATCCAGCAGTTATCAACAGACACCAGAACGCATCCAACACCTCAGAAATCCGAGAAATCCCATTGCTTTCTCTATTAACTTCTGAAAGGATTACAGCATAAGAACTTCTTTAGGAGAAATCAACAACAACCCTTGCAATCTTATGCGAAGGGGACTTTATAGAAATGCGTATACAAAATATCTCAGGCATTGAGTCATCTGAGAGAGAAAATATCTTCATTATTACGTTCAGAAAGTAGGCAAGGAGTTATTACAATTTTGAATGCAGCGTAAATGCCATTTATGTCTGTCAGAGGATTGTTTTGACTTTTGAGAGTCACTGAGTCGGTTGCATTACTCTGTTTTAATTCTGGAAATACGCATTTACTTTTGGCTGCGCAGTGCATTCTCGGGTTTGCCAGCTGTGGTCTTCTATTTTTGCTTTGTTGGCCGCTACATCCGCTGAGTTGGCTCAGCTTTGATTTATGCTGCATGCTGACTTTGCTGAACTGTGCTTTTTATAAAAATTTGTAATAAAACAGAAATTTGGTGAATGCCTTGCTGATTACAAAATTCTCTGTATTGCATCTGTCCACCATTCCTGTGTAGGGAGCTGATGCCTGAGGATGGCCTCCATTGTCTCTTCAGCTTCTGTATATTTGAAAAAATTTGGGGCCACATCAAACAAGTGATTAATTTCATTCATTATAAAAAATAGATTTTCTATCTTACTATAGAAAACCTGTCCTGTAATAGGCCCTGTGTCTTCTGAAGTGCTGGCTCTCTCATTGATCTGTGCTGAGGCAAAATCATTTACTCTTTTGGCATACTGTTCATGGGTGAATAATTTCCCTCCGCTGTTCAGTAAGCTAGGGAGTCCTCTACTCTGCAATACCTGAAATTTCTCCATGAACTTATTTACCTCTGTCTGCATATCCTGGGTTCTTCTGTCCAATGTCTGCACCAGATTTCTAAGAGTAAGAACTCTCTTGATCATTTGAATAGTCTCAGTTCTATTTGTGATTCCAATGGTGGCTAACTGAGAACTTGTTTTGTGGTTAAGCACATTGATCATTCTTGTAGCAACTTCAGGCATATTTCCTAATAAGGCCCTTGATGTTCGGATTTCCTTCTGTGCCTTTGGGATGAGCTCTAGTTGCTCATGGATTGTCTCGATATATGGCCATTGGTTGGTGATGGATTGGCCAATATTGGACCATATCATTGCTCTGATCTCAGATATGATTTTATCTAGCTTGAGCTCATTCTCAAGCTCCTTGATCCTATCTTTAAGGGCTTTGATTTCCCTGGCCTTTTCTCCCACCTCTCTTTTTGTCTTATCATGCCTTTCATTGACCTTGGCTAGCTTATCTCTGGTTTCATGCAGCTCTGTCATCTGAGCTTCCAAGATTTGTATTTCATTCTTTAATTTCTGCATGTCTAGGCTATGTGCCTGTTCTGTACTTGTAGGTGCTGCTGAAGTGGATGTAGCTGTTTGTTCAGTTTGTTGAGGTGGAGGCACAGTGGTAGGAGCAGCATCCTCAAGATTGATAACTTGAGGGGGAGGCTGAGAAGTCTGACCCTCTTGTCTTTGCTTTAGTGCTGCTTGTAAGGCCGCTTGAGTAGCCTCAGACTCTCCTAATTTCTCTTGTGTCTGCAGGAGCTGCTTATATATAGATATTAGCAGATCTGTGGCATCCTTTTCCATCCTTTGTTGGGCTACCTCATCTGTTTGGGGGTGAATGGTAGCTGGGAGCTTGACTTTCTTCCTTAATGCAGCCATGTCAGCATCCCTTAGTTTCAAGATCTCCTGTATCCCTTTGATGTCATTGGGGTTATGCCCAATTTCTACGATGATGTCCTCTAGGGATTTTATCCTGTTGTCTTTGGCCTGAGATGAAGCCCTCTCCAATTCTAGTTGAGAGGCTGTAGCATTGAGGCTGCTTGTTAATTTGTAATTCTCCAATGTTTTGTCTGCCAAGGAGGCATACACCATTTCACCAGTTTGCTTGTGCAGCTCAATTTTATCCATTGGGTGGATGTCCTTGGCCAGGACCTCTAGATTAGTCCTGAGATAATCTGCAGTAGATTGTGGCTGGAGTGCGGTGGGTATGAAGTGACTCATAGTCAACTTGCCTTCGTCCACATCAAAGGCAGCCATTAATCT
This sequence comes from Pinus tabuliformis, assembly GCA_031772625.1. NCBI lineage: Eukaryota > Viridiplantae > Streptophyta > Pinopsida > Pinales > Pinaceae > Pinus > Pinus tabuliformis. The sequence continues at coordinate 1,281,364,809 of CM062811.1, read as the reverse complement.
TTGTTGGTTGGAGGGGGCCATTTTCAACAAATGGTTGTATAATTTGATTTTCATGGGTTCACTCCTTCTTTTGATGTCTATAAACTGCTGTTTGATGCCTACCTCTCCTTCCCTCTGCTGGCTGGAGGAAGTGACCTCCCCTCCCATGATTCTGTCTTGTTCTTGGTGGAAGGAACTGACCGAGGCTTCCCTGCTGGGTGGGCCCATACCCATTGCTTGTCTAATTGCCTCATCATCCTCTGAGAAGTCATTTAATCTCTGTCTCTTCTCCCCTTGGTTGATGGATGAAGTCATGGGTGTTTCTCTGTCCCTTTTCCTACTTAGGTCCTCCTTCTGTGGAGTTTGAAGGACCGAGGCATCAGTAATGTTTTCAGGCCTTGAGTGTTCTACATTTTGGGCCTGCTGCTCAGTGGTAATTGGGGCATCTACCACTCTTTCTTGCTGTAAGGGCTGCTGTGTTTCAGATTGCCCTACTCCTTGCTGCTGTTGTTGTTTTTGTTGTTGCTGCTGCTCTGCCTGTTCTTTCTCTCGCTGATCTGGCTCTATCTCCATCACCTGTTCTTTTCCCTTCTCTGATATATTTCCAGCAACTCTTGTAGCTTGCTGTTGGGCGGTTGAAGAGGATGAAGCTGCTCCAATTTGTGTGCTCGGCAGTGAGCTGACCTGTGAATAAAACTCAAGGTCAGCCATTTTCTCTAGGTTTCTTAGAGCTCTTTGATTAAGCTCTTCTTGAGTAAAAGCTTCTTCTAAAGTCCCTCTCCTCCATTTACTTTGATTGGCATGTTTTTCTATGTGAGGAAGGCTGCAATGATCATAAGCAGACAACTTGTATTTAAGCCTCCTCATGGTAATGAAGTTGTTAGGGTCATAAGGTTTCCATAGGAAGCTGTATTTGAGACCAAGGCCCCCAAGTATTCTATCTGCTTCCTTCCACCCTTCCTCCCTTTCGTTATAAAGGAGATGGCCAAGTTGACTTTTGACCTTTAGCTGTGCCTTCTTACCTTTGCCTGAAAAGTGGAACACATCCACAAAGCCAAACTGCCTGAAGTATTCAAAGGCAAGTAGTCTCATAGGCAAAAATCTGGGTAGTCTAAATGGGGGCAACTCACACCCATATATTCTGATAACGGTGTGGTGTTGGTAGAAGTACCAATCCCCAATGCTGTATGCTTTTGATAAATGCAGGAGTCTTTGCATCTCATCTGTCAATCTGGGAGGAGGTGAGCCCAAAAGTAGAGTCATGGCTGGATGAATGAAGTGATCAATGAACTCACAGTAGGTGTATGGAGAATAGAAAGTGAGGTGGAAAGCAGATGTCCAGTACACCACCGATCTCAAATTTCCCTGTGCATCTTCTCTTTTCATTGGGAAGGAGAACTTCTCATGCTGGAAGTATAGAAGCAAATGATATATGTAGGAAGTGTATTTAAATACCCTATCTCTTGACAGGTTCATCAGCTGCTCATGCATCTTGTCAGAGATGTATGTGGCATAGTCATAGCAGACTGGTTTTCTTCCTGGAGCAAACATGAGCATTATGTGCATAACCGTTTCATCCACATATTCCACTGAATCATATCCCAGGATGGGACTGATCATGTCAACAAGGTCCAGGCCCAATTGGTTGAGGTAGACAGAGTTGATGGGAGGAGTTTGTACAGTGTCAGCTTTGATGAATAACTGGTTAAGCGTTGTAATCTGGGCCTCTGTCATTTTGGCTCCCCCTATTATCAAATCAGCTAGTGATAGAGGGACCAACTTCTTATTTGTCTTGAACTGCAGCATCTCCCTGATGGCTTCAGGGGTAATAAGAAACAGAATTGCGCCTGAAGAATCAAGCACTGCCCTCTGGGATGCATCATAATACTCAGCACACAAGTGGATGAGTTCTGGGAATTGGTTGACCTGTGGTAGCTTGAAGATTGGGAGAGAGGAATCCCAAATTCCCAAGATGTCTGTCCCATTCTGATGTTTGATTTTAATTTCATTTAGTATTTGGAGATGAAACCTGCTCCTGCTTAGCATTTCTTCTGATATGTTATAGTCTAAGTCAGCTAATGCTTTCCAGCCCAATGCTTTGTGAGGGGCATTCAGAGGAGCTACATTGAGGGCTATAGGAGCCACAGGGGGATCCATGGTTCTTCTTAGGACTCTGTTATTTCAAGGACTGGTGTTACTATGCAGAGTAACACAAACAGCGCTTTTTCTGAGGGAAATGAGAATTTCTGAGGACAAAGAGTGAATGGGAAAGGTTGTAGCGATTGCAATGCTGCTTTTGAGTTAATAGGTGAGTTGCAGACCTGAGCAGAGTTTGTTTTTGAGGCAAATTAGCTTCTTGCAGGTGACTGGTTCACGATTGCGCGAACCAGTAATAAGTTTACGTTCAACTTGCCCAATGTGGCCCTATAAACGTGTTGTGGCATCTCTGGTTTGGTCTGAATGTTAGTTCAGTGGTCCTTTAATGGTGAATTTTGAGTTTGGAGGTCTGTTACTAGTTATACCCGAAATTCAGTGAAAATGGAGCTTTAGAGTGCAAACGAGAAGTACCTGTAGAATCTGGTCGGCTAGAACTTGCTAGCACTTTGAGGGATGGACGTTCTAGCGGTCCGGAAGTCTTTTCCACGGCTGGTGCAGGTTTGGACGTGAATTTACATGCAGAACAAACAACAAAGCTTGCGCCCAAAAATAGCAAAAAACACGATTTTTGGCATAAATATAACTTTTGGTGATTTTGGCGCGTTTTCGCGCTGACGTCAGCATGACGTCACTGGTGGGGTCAGGGTCGGATGACGTCAGCAGGACGTCATCCGGCCAGGTGGCGGCCTCTGGTTGGTCCACGGGGACAGTGAGATGGCAGGACAAGTGGACCAGTGGTTGAGCGGAGAAATGATGCGACGGCGTACCTGGGGTGACGTGGGGTGACGGAGCAGTGACGTGGCGGTGAGGTAATACAAGCGGGAATGATAAAACCGGAAACCGGGGCGGTTTCATATCGCACCGCCTACGGTACGGTGGCGGTATGCGTCAGTGGTACCTCCGATGGGCTGTGGAGTGGACGCGTGGCTGCCGCATGACGTAGCCAAAATACGGCCGTCGGGAGATATCGTTCGGGCAGCGGATCGGCTCCGATGCTGTAGTGGCCGTCGGATCTGGAGGAGCAAGATCTAACGGTTATCGGGAGCTTGACGTGACAGGAGGATAGTACAGTTAATGATCGGGCGTCGGAAGGGGTCCGATGAGATAAGGGCCGTCGGATCTGGAGTTGCTTGATCGGACGGTCATCGGGAAGGTGAAGCGATAACCAAGTATGGGGAAAGGCAGATGCCTATTTTAATATTGTCCTGGGGATCTGTGCAGTGGCGGAAACTTTGGAACAGTGGGTTTTCATGATTTTTGTTGAAAATAGACCTGCCCTTTAGACTTAGGATAAGAGAAAAATGTTGGTTTTTTGATGTTTTAAGCCATTTTGAAGCGGGTAAGGGTAGAAATTGGGCTTTTAGGGGGTTTTCATGTGCAAATGGGGGTCAAAAATGAGGGAATGAATTTGCAGAGGACAAAGGAGATTTAGCTTAGGTTTATCAAGATGACCAGGTGCCATCTGATCCCTGACATGTAACTTATTGGCTATAGTACCAAAGGGGTGGGTATTTATATAAAATTTGGGGTTTATACACCATGGTGTTAGTAATATTAGGGAAAAGGTGATATAAGGGATCTATATAATAGAGTTAGTGTTAGCATGGATGATGGAGGTGAATGGGGAACAAACACTAAGTTCATTTGAAACTTACTTAGTTTAGGGAGTAGATCAAAATGAAAAGATCTTTAGACAAGAAATGTGGCTTTGGATAAACAAGAATCATTATGAAACCATGATCCTCCTCCCTGAATCTCAGCTCATAGAGGGATGTTAGCAAATGAAAATGAAAGGGGGAAGAAGGGAGGTTAGTTATGGTCCTTGCTGTAAACTTGATGAATATGCACACCTTGTCACTTGATAGACTTTGCCTTGGTAATCATAGTCACCATGCTTGCAATGGTGAAGGTAGCCTTTTTCTGCAACCACCACTACCTACCCAACTATTTGCCTAGCATTTTTTATTTCTTCTTGGAGGGTGCATTTGGACTTGCAGACCCTTACTTGCCTTTTCTTTTCTTTGGCTTTTTCTTTGTTATTTCTATCTACTTCTAACCTTATTGCTTCCAAGGTCCCAGATTAAGCAGTTGGGAGCCTTATTTTCTCTACCTAGGCTATTTGTCTGCCAAGATTAAACAGTTTGGACAGACTTCTTTCTAGAGTCTACAACAGGAAATTGAAATCAAGGCATGATCCAGATTAGACTGTTGGATCATCCATCAGAATGGAAACAAAGCCATCAAAATTGAAACAAGGAGAAACTTTTTACATGCCTTGTGTTTCTAGGAAATATGGGATCTTTGCATAATCAAAGCAGAGCATATTTGGACTTTCCCTAGCCCATCATGAAATATGAAACCTATTGGTATAGGTATCCAACAGTGGCTCCACATGGGGATGGTTTTTCACTTGAAAGACCAAGGACAGCAGGTCAGATTGCCTTGCTCCATTGCTGCCTATATCATCCTTAAAGTTTGCTGCTTTGAAGTACCAAATTTCGTGCTTCCCTTCTTGGTAGACTTCTGATTTTATTTGCCTTTTGCTGGTTGGTGAATAACTTGGAAAACTGCATTTTTACAATCTAAACAGAAAATAATATGTACATCTGCATATATACAAGGGAACCTCAGGTTGCACTCATGGGAAATAGTCAAAATAATGCTTCAGCATCCTGCCATTGACAGGACCTTCATCCAAGTCAGCTTCAGTTAGACTTTTGAGGAAGTAAGTGTTGTTACCTTGTACTGCTTGGACAGCAAATGGTCCCCTCCATAAGGAATCAAATTTTCCATGCTTTCCCTTTTCTTCTCTTCTTGCATCCCACTTGAGGACTTTGTCTCCCACATTGAAATCTTCTGCTTTGGTTCTCCTGTCAAAGGCCTTCTTTAATTTTTCTTGTAACCCTTGAACTCTGCTGAACACCTGATCTCTAGTTTGCTGCAGACATATGATTTGATTTATCCTTCTTTGCATATCATTTGGTTCGGCTTGGTTTTCTTGAAGAAGCTTCATAACAGGTACTCCTATTGATGAGGGAAATTTGGCTTCTAGTCCATAAACCAACTCATATGGGCTGGTGCCAATTGATCTTTTGGTTGTTAGTCTATCTGCCCATAAGGCATTGACTAGTTTCTTGTGCCAATTCTTTTTGTTTTCTTCCAGCACCTTTTTTTATGATGTTCACCAGGCTCTTGTTAGATGATTCAGCTAGGCCATTTCCTTGGGGATAGTATGCGGTAGAGTGACCCAAAGTAATATGATATTTGTGGCAGAAGTTTACCATTTTCTTGGATCTGAAAGCAGCAGCATTGTCTGTTATTATTTTGTCAGGACAGCCAAACCTAGCCAGTATGTTGTTTTCCAAAAACTGAATGATTACTGAGTCATTTGCTTGTCTGCATGGGGCAGCTTCCATCCATTTGGTGAAGTAGTCTGTGGCTGTCAAAATCCATCTATGTTGGCCTGAAGATGAGGGATGAATTTCCCCAATGAAATCCAAGCCCCATTGTTGAAAAGGTCTCTCTGTTGCAATGGGTCTTAGGGGAAGTGGCAGCAACTGTCTTTTACCCTCAAACACTTGGCATTTGTGGCATGAGGTTGTGAATTTCTTGACATCAGAGAACATGGTGGGCCAGTAATAACCAGCCCTCAGTATTTTGTCCACAGTGGATTTCCAGTATAAATGTCCACCACAGTCTCCTGCATGAAAATCTTGCATGATATTGTCAGTTTCATTTTCCATTAAACAGTGCAGCAATATACCTTCATGGTTTTTCCAAAGTAAATTTCCATCCATCACACAAAATCTAGATGTTTTCATTTTTAAGAGCCTACACTTAGTTCTGGACAGTCCTGGGGGAGCACACAGGTTTTGTAACACATAACAGATGTCAGAGTACCAAGGGGATTGTTCAAAGGCTACATTGATCTTTGGAGTCGCCAGCTCTGTTTCACTGTCCAGCTGATTGATATCTAAGGCTTGAAAATTTGTTTCTGTCATTAATTTGGCCAAGCCTTGCCCTTTTATTAGTTTTGTAGGTTTTATCTCAATGTCAAATTCCAAGATACTGGCTATCCATTTTCCTCTTCTGCCTTCTAAGTTTTCTTGGGTGAGAATGTCTTTGACAATAGGACTTGGCACATATGCTATGACATGGGAATAAAGGATATAAATCCTAAAATCCTTAATTGCTTTGACCAAAGCATAAGCTTGCTTTTCCATGATTTGGTATTTCAGAGGTGCGTCTCTAAGGGCTTTGCTAAAGAATGCAATTGGTTTCTCATTTCCTTGGTCATCTTTCTGCAGCAAAACAGCAGCAATAGTATGCTGAGAGGCGAAAGAGAAAATGATAAAGTCTCTGTCAAACTGAGGATTGGTTAACACTGGGGTTTGAGTCAAAGCCAATTTTATACCTTCAAAGGCTTGATTTGCTTCAACAGTCCATTTTACTTTTGAATCCTTTTTTAACATGTTGTTTAATAATCTGATTAGTTCTGCTAAGTTTGGGATAAACCTTCTTAAAAAATTGATTTTTCCTAAGAATCCCTGCAACTCCTTGACATTCCTTGGGTGGGGCATTTGTAGGATAGCTTGTATCCTATCTGGATCAATTCTTATGCCATCTTTTGAAATAATGTGTCCTAAGAGTTTACCTTCTTCCAAGCCAAATAATGACTTCTTGGGATTTAAGGAAATACCATATTTCCTGCATGTTAGGAAAATCTGTCTCAAATGTTTCAGATGTTCTTGGTCAGATTTTGAAAAGGGTGTAAGATCATCTAAGTAAATGACTAGGAAGTCATGAATCTCTTTTGCAAAAGCAATATCCATTGCTCTTTGAAATGTTGCCCCTGCATTTTTCAATCCAAAGGGCATTTTTACATATTTGAAAGTTCCCCATGGGGTTGTGAATGCAGTTTTGTCTTGGTCATCAGGGTGTACCAAGATTTGATTAAAGCCTGAGAATCCATCAAGCAATGACATCCTTGAAGCCCCCACCACTCTTTGGAGAATGTGATCCATTTTGGGTAAAGGGTAGTTATCTTTGAGTGATACTTGATTTAGATTCCTTAAGTCTACACAAAGTCTAATCTCACCAGTCTTTTTTCTTGTAGGGACTAAGTTGGAAATCCATTCAGAGAATCTGATTGGTGCTATGATGCCAGCTTTGAACATTTTTTGCAATTCCTTTTCAATGGAAGGAAGGAGTATAGGATTGATCCTTCTCAACTTCTGCTTGAATGGTTTTTGATTAGGCTTGAGGGGAATGGTATGCTGAATGACAGAAGTATCATAGGACTTTAGATCCTCATAACCCCATGCAAAGACATCTTGGAACTCTTTGAAGAGGTCAATGTACTTGGGTTTTTGATTAGGGGGCAAAGAAGCAGACAGCTTTATTATTTTGGGCTTGTCAATGGTACCAATATTGCATTCTTCAATGGCTGCATCTAATGGCTGCATTTTTGGCTTCCTAGGGATGTCATTTGAATCAAAAATGTCCTCTAGCGGGGTAAGGCCTGTTGGAAGGAAATTGTCTTTGAGTTCTATGATTTCAGCTTCAGCGCTGGTCACCTCTTCATAGTCAATTTGGTGAATTTGCTGAATGTTTTCGTTGTTGAAAATGGTTGGATTCAGCAATTGTTTTGCTGTTCTAGGTGATATTGGATGAACCATTTGTTGAAACAGTATTTGTGATTGACTTGCTGACTCAAGTATTTTTGATTGACTTGCTCTGTCAGTGTCAATATTTAATCCTGCAAACTCTTGTTGTAAGGTTAGAAAATTGTGTATTTGCATATCATCCTCAAATACTTGCCATTCTTTGACATTGTTTGGAATGGAGGGTCTGTACTTGACCTCGGCTGTGAAGCAGTTGTTGGTTTCCAGTGGAAATTTGAAAGTGCTGGCAAATGTTGCCAAACTGTGTGCATGGAGATTGTGGCTCCTTGAAATTTTTTTGATAAGGAACTCAGAGAAAGTGTCCAATAGTTCAATTACAACAGATCTGTAAGACCTCAACCTTTTGTCATTGGTGACAAAGCTTCCTTTCACTTGTTGAATCACTAGATCAGAATCTCCCATGATCGAAACCGTAGGAGCTTGTAATGTCTTTACTAGCTTGAGACCTAGTAACAGAGCTTCATACTCTGCCATGTTATTAGTGCATCTAAAGTTTAATCTACAAGCTCTGCCTTCTGCATGGGTTTTCTCTTTGTTATGTATCCAAACTCCAGCTCCTGCCCCTAACTTGTTGACTGAGCCATCAAATTCTAAGACCCACAGGATATCTTGCTTGACAGGAGATTTAAAGATCTGTTCATGGGATGGCAATGTAAGCAGGAGTTGGGGTTTCTTCTCTAGCTTGTGTTCTAGGACAGTTTCATCACTTGATTGAAAATCTTTGACAACTAGAGGAGGGGTAGTGTCCAGTGCTTGACTGATCGATGTTTTATGGGTGGTACTTCCTTGATTAATGTTTTGTTCTTGCATGAGTGTTTTGGTCCTAATGTCATTGTTTGAGAGGCTTGCGCTGTCATTGAAGAGAATGAACGAATCTATGTCTGAATGGACAGCATATACAAGAAAGTTTTGAGGCTTTTCCTCACTGCTGACCATGTATTTCATGAGTGTTTCTCTGTAGAGTCTCTTTGGTTGCCCAAAGACAGAGATGGTGGCATATGACATATCTAATTGCAGGGAGCCTTGGAGTTTAGCTCCCCATGATCTTGATAACAGCATCCCATATTTAGGTGGGATATCAGCGACTACAACATCCATTAGAATGGTTTTGTTGGGGTATTGAACCAGAGACACACATAAATCTTTTATTAGACCTAAACACTTGACTTGGCTGCAGTCAAAGGAAAACAGGTCCTTGTATGGTCTTGTTATATCCAAATTCAATCTTTCCATGACTGCTTTTGGCATGAGGTTATGAGAGGCACCTGAGTCAAACATCACATTATGCAGTATTTTGTCATGAATATGCAAGCTGACATAAAAAGGTAATATCCCTGTAACTACTGTTTTTCCATCTACCTCTGGGCCAAACAGTAATTTCGGAGTGTCATCTAACACATTTACATCATCTTTGCTATTAGTGAGTTGAAGGGATTTCTTAATCTGTTGCTTATAGATGTCATGCTTGGCTAGTTCTGAGAGGGGAATTGCTATCTTTAGCTTGCCAATCTCTGTGCCTAGGTCAAAAGGTTTATCAGCTTGGGTTTTGGAGTAATGGATAGTAGCCCTTTCTTTGCTCCTTAAATCTTCTTGTTGGTTTTCATCTTGACTTTGAGACCTACCCCTTTCACTCATGTCTTGAGGGGTAATATTTAAATCAGGGTGAGAGGACGACGTTGCCATAGGCTGATGTAGTGGTGACAATAGTCTGGTGACCTCTTCAACCACTACTTCTTCTGTAGGCAAGTTTGTTTTGTCATTAGGTTCTGTGACTATGGTTCCTTTAGACTGTTGTTTATCCTTTATCTTTTCAGGCTGATTTACATTTACAGTCCTACTTCTTAGCTTGTACTGTTTATGGACTTCATAGACAGCACTATCATATCCTTGTTTAAAATCAAAGGATTCTCCTGATTTAGTTTGGAATATTTTGATTTCATCATCCTCATGATCCTCTTGTGTTAAGAAAACTTGGCTTTTACCATCTAGACCCATTAGATTAATCTCAGGGTCTTCATTGGGTTCAGTTGATGTTGAAGTTTCTGCATAATTTTCTTGGAAAGGGGTTCTTATGTCTTGGTCAGCACTTGTCCTACCAATGTTTTGGTTTTGAGTTCTCCTAAAATTCGGATTTCTAGGAGGGTTGTTTTGTGGTGCTTCCCATGATGACTTTCTTTCAACCGATTCCACTCTTTCACCCAATCTCTTCATGCTATTTAGTATTGCATCCAGCTTTTGATCAAAGCCCGAGGGTTCTTCTTTGAAGGCAGTCCTTTTTTCCAACTTTGCCCTGTTTCTCTTGGCAATTAGGTTAGCTTCCACTGTGACAGCAACCCTTTGAGCTTCTTCAAGGGTTGGAGGATCTCTTTCCTTCAACTGATAGGCCATATCAGGGTCAAAACCATCAGGGAATTTATACAGGGCTAAATCAGGAGGGGGCCTTAAGTTCTGTGGGATAGCATTATATACATTGTTAAACCTAGCACAATATTCCAAAACTGTCTCCTGGGGACCTCTCTTAATAGTGTCATATTCACCAAGTACGTGGAGAGGATCTTTCTTCTTCTCCCATCTGTCAGTAAAAACTTCGTAAAGCTGATCAGGAGTTGTAATGGAGTTTGCATTCAGGGATCTGAACCAAGTTCTAACATCCCCAGTTAAGCTTTGAACAAAAATTCTCATTCTGACACTGTCATCATCTATTTCATAGGTCTCAAAGTGGTCTTGCATCTTCTTAGCATGCTGGATAGCTGTTAGAGAGCCATTTGAGTCAAAATATGAGATTTTGCTTTGATAATCTTGAGGTAAAGTCGCAGCATTAGCTGGTATCTGCAGAGGTGCATACCTGTTAGCCATATTTATGAGGTTTAGAGGGTTAATAGGAACAAACGGGACAGCAGGGATCACTGGTATAACAGGGTTAATGGGATGAGTAGCTAGTGGGAGACTGGTTAAAGGAGTATGTGCAGTGGATGAAGATGTGAGAGGAGGACTTTGCGATGTTGATGGTGAACTAGGGGAACTAGGGGTGGACCGGAAAAGAACTTTGCAAGGAGTGGGAATGAGGCTGGGATGATCCGAACTTATATTTGCATCAGCAGGCTTCTCCTGCTTTTGCTGTCTCCTGATGTTTCTTCGGATGGTATTTGGATTATCGAAAATGATGGGTGGATTAGGGTCAGGATTTGCCCTAGTATGCCGTGGATTTTTCTTAGGAGCCAGCTTCCAACCTGTTTTTTTTTTTGGATTTTGTAGGAAGTTTTTATATCTGCAAGGACTGGATGAAGATTTTGGAATGGCTATATATTCTCAGAGCTAAGATGAAGATTTCCCAAACAAGCTCCTCCTTAAAGCTGTTAATGTGATGCAGAAACAGTTCTAAGGCCTCTTGGCTGGTTTCAGGCTTGATGGTAGCTTTGTAAGACAGATAGTAATTGAAAAAATCCTAAGAAGTCCCCAGTGGAGTCGCCAATTATGTTAACACCCAGGTTGTTCCCTATGACTCCCAAGGGAATACGGCCGGGGTAACCACTAACCAATCTTTGGGTTACAGTTCCTAGCCTAACTGCAACCAGAGAGGGCTCTCTCTTTATGATTTGTCTCTGTTATGATGGTGTTTTAGGCTAGCTATTATGCTCAGGTTTTGGTTTATGTTTTGGTTGAAGGATTTCTTTCAGGTCTTATGATGCAGTGTTTAGATAGTATAATACCATTGGGCAATGGAGTCTGGAGTTGTGAAGTGATCTGATACGCTGGATTGGTGGTGTTCAAACTGCAGGGCCTATTGTGTATTTTAGACAGACAAAACTAGATCAAATGGTGATGTATGTCAACCAACAGAAAGCAATTAAGAATTTTCTATTAAGCTGGTGGGGTGAAGGTGAGCACACTGCACAGGAGCAAAACTTGAATTCCTGTGACAAAGGTCACTGTGATAGATGTATTCTGAAAGTGCAGCAATTAAGAATTACACTTATCTAGATTACAGCTGAAGAAAACATTGATAAACAACACAGATTGAACTCAGGGTACTCAGTGAATAAATCCTGAAAGCTATTCTTTTTCCTTGTTGCTTAGTATTGAAAACAGATAACATATATGGATTTTAACAAAACAACTAATTAACAGAGAGAGATACAGAGACTTATTGTATGATGAAATACACAGGGATCCAGCAGTTATCAACAGACACCAGAACGCATCCAACACCTCAGAAATCCGAGAAATTCCATTGCTTTCTCTATTAACTTCTGAAAGGATTACAGCATAAGAACTTCTTCAGGAGAAATCAACAACAACCCTTGCAATCTTATGCGAAGGGGACTTTATAGAAATGCGTATACAAAATATCTCAGGCATTGAGTCATCTGAGAGAGAAAATATCTTCATTATTACGTTCAGAAAGTAGGCAAGGAGTTATTACAATTTTGAATGCAGCGTAAATGCCCTTTATGTCTGTCAGAGGATTGTTTTGACTTTTGAGAGTCACTGAGTCGGTTGCATTACTCTGTTTTAATTCTGGAAATACGCATTTACTTTTGGCTGCGCAGTGCATTCTCGGGTTTGCCAGCTGTGGTCTTCTATTTCTGCTTTGTTGGCCGCTACATCCGCTGAGTTGGCTCAGCTTTGATTTATGCTGCATGCTGACTTTGCTGAACTGTGCTTTTTATAAAAATTTGTAATAAAACAGAAATTTGGTGAATGCCTTACTGATTACAAAATTCTCTGTATTGCATCTGTCCACCATTCCTGTGTAGGGAGCTGATGCCTGAGGATGGCCTCCATTGTCTCTTCAGCTTCTGTATATTTGAAAAAATTTGGGGCCACATCAAACAAGTGATTAATTTCATTCATTATAAAAAATAGATTTTCTATCTTACTATAGAAAACCTGTCCTGTAATAGGCCCTGTGTCTTCTGAAGTGCTGGCTTTCTCATTGATCTGTGCTGAGGCAAAAACATTTACTCTTTTGGCATACTGTTCATGGGTGAATAATTTCCCTCCGCTGTTCAGTAAGCTAGGGAGTCCTCTACTCTGCAATACCTGAAATTTCTCCATGAACCTATTTACCTCTGTCTGCATATCCTGGGTTCTTCTGTCCAATGTCTGCACCAGATTTCTAAGAGTAAGAACCCTCTTGATCATTTGAATAGTCTCAGTTCTATTTGTGATTCCAATGGTGGCTAACTGAGAACTTGTTTTGTGGTTAAGCACATTGATCATTCTTGTAGCAACTTCAGGCATATTTCCTAATAAGGCCCTTGATGTTCGGATTTCCTTCTGTGCCTTTGGGATGAGCTCTAGTTGCTCATGGATTGTCTCGATATATGGCCATTGGTTGGTGATGGATTGGCCAATATTGGACCATATCATTGCTCTGATCTCAGATATGATTTTATCTAGCTTGAGCTCATTCTCAAGCTCCTTGATCCTATCTTTAAGGGCTTTGATTTCCCTAGCCTTTTCTCCCACCTCTCTTTTTGTCTTATCATGCCTTTCATTGACCTTGGCCAGCTTATCTCTGGTTTCATGCAGCTCTGTCATCTGAGCTTCCAAGATTTGTATTTCATTCTTTAATTTCTGCATGTCTAGGCTATGTGCCTGTTTTGTACTTGTAGGTGCTGCTGAAGTGGATGTAGCTGTTTGTTCAGTTTGTTGAGGTGGAGGCACAGTGGTAGGAGCAGCATCCTCAAGATTGATAACTTGAGGAGGAGGCTGAGAAGTCTGACCCTCTTGTCTTTGCTTTAGTGCTGCTTGTAAGGCCGCTTGAGTAGCCTCAGACTCTCCTAATTTCTCTTGTGTCTGCAGGAGCTGCTTATATATAGATATTAGTAGATCTGTGGCATCCTTTTCCATCCTTTGTTGGGCTACCTCATCTGTTTGGGGGTGAATGGTAGCTGGGAGCTTGACTTTCTTCCTTAATGCAGCCATGTCAGCATCCCTTAGTTTCAAGATCTCCTGTATCCCTTTGATGTCATTGGGGTTATGCCCAATTTCCACGATGATGTCCTCTAGGGATTTTATCCTGTTGTCTTTGGCCTGAGATGAAGCCCTCTCCAATTCTAGTTGAGAGGCTGTAGCATTGAGGCTGCTTGTTAATTTGTAATTCTCCAATGTTTTGTCTGCCAAGGAGGCATACACCATTTCACCAGTTTGCTTGTGCAGCTCAATTTTATCCATTGGGTGGATGTCCTTGGCCAGGACCTCTAGATTAGTCCTGAGATAATCTGCAGTAGATTGTGGCTAGAGTGCGGTGGGTATGAAGTGACTCATAGTCAACTTGCCTTCGTCCACATTAAAGGCAGCCATTAATCTTTGTTGGTTGGAGGGGGCCATTTTCAACAAATGGTTGTATAATTTGATTTTCATGGGCTCACTCCTTCTTTTGATGTCTATAAACTGTTGTTTGATGCCTACCTCTCCTTCCCTCTGCTGGCTGGAGGAAGTGACCTCCCCTCCCATGATTCTGTCTTGTTCTTGGTGGAATGAACTGACCGAGGCTTCCCTGTTGGGTGGGCCCATACCCATTGCTTGTCTAATTGCCTCATCATCCTCTGAGAAGTCATTTAATCTCTGTCTCTTCTCCCCTTGGTTGATGGATGAAGTCATGGGTGTTTCTCTGTCCCTTTTCCTACTTAGGTCCTCCTTCTGTGGAGTTTGAAGGACCGAGGCATCAGTAATGTTTTCAGGCCTTGAGTGTTCTACATTTTGGGCCTGCTGCTCAGTGGTAATTGGGGCATCTACCACTCTTTCTTGCTGTAAGGGCTGTTGTGTTTCAGATTGCCCTTCTCCTTGCTGCTGTTGTTGTTTTTGTTGTTGCTGCTGCTCTGCCTGTTCTTTCTCTCGCTGCTCTGGCTCTATCTCCATCACCTGTTCTTTTCCCTTCTCTGATATATTTCCAGCAACTCTTGTAGCTTGCTGTTGGGCGGTTGAAGAGGATGCTGCTGCTCCAATTTGTGTGCTCGGCAGTGAGCTGACCTGTGAATAAAACTCAAGGTCAGCCATTTTCTCTAGGTTTCTTAGAGCTCTTTGATTAAGCTCTTCTTGAGTAACAGCTTCTTCTAAAGTCCCTCTCCTCCATTTACTTTGATTGGCATGTTTTTCTATGTGAGGAAGGCTGCAATGATCATAAGCAGACAACTTGTATTTAAGCCTCCTCATGGTAATGATGTTGTTAGGGTCATAAGGTTTCCATAGGAAGCTGTATTTGAGACCAAGGCCCCCAAGTATTCTATCTGCTTCCTTCCACCCTTCCTCCCTTTCGTTATAAAGGAGATGGCCAAGTTGACTTTTGACCTTTAGCTGTGCCTTCTTACCTTTGCCTGAAAAGTGGAACACATCCACAAAGCCAAACTGCCTGAAGTATTCTAAGGCAAGTAGTCTCATAGGCACAAATCTGGGTAGTCTAAATGGGGGCAACTCACACCCATATATTCTGATAACGGTGTGGTGTTGGTAGAAGTACCAATCCCCAATGCTGTATGCTTTTGATAAATGCAGGAGTCTTTGCATCTCATCTGTCAATCTGGGAGGAGGCGAGCCCAAAAGTAGAGTCATGGCTGGATGAATGAAGTGATCAATGAACTCACAGTAGGTGTATGGAGAATAGAAAGTGAGGTGGAAAGCAGATGTCCAGTACACCACCGATCTCAAATTTCCCTGTGCATCTTCTCTTTTCATTGGGAAGGAGAACTTCTCATGCTGGAAGTATAGAAGCAAATGATATATGTAGGAAGCGTATTTAAATACCCTATCTCTTGACAGGTTCATCAGCTGCTCATGCATCTTGTCAGAGATGTATGTGGCATAGTCATAGCAGACTGGTTTTCTACCTGGAGCAAACATGAGCATTATGTGCATAACCGTTTCATCCACATATTCCACTGAATCATATCCCAGGATGGGACTGATCATGTCAACAAGGTCCAGGCCCAATTGGTTGAGGTAGACAGAGTTGATGGGAGGAGTTTGTACAGTGTCTGCTTTGATGAATAACTGGTTGAGCGTTGTAATCTGGGCCTCTGTCATTCTGGCTCCCCCTATTATCAAATCAGCTAGTGATAGAGGGACCAACTTCTTATTTGTTTTGAACTGCAGCATCTCCCTGATGGCTTCAGGGGTAATAAGAAACAGAATTGCGCCTGAAGAATCAAGCACTGCCCTCTGGGATGCATCATAATACTCAGCACATAAGTGGATGAGTTCTGGGAATTGGTTGACCTGTGGTAGCTTGAAGATTGGGAGAGAGGAATCCCAAATTCCCAAGATGTCTGTCCCATTCTGATGTTTGATTTTAATTTCATTTAGTATTTGGAGATGAAACCTGCTCCTGCTTAGCACTTCTTCTGATATGTTATAGTCTAAGTCAGCTAATGCTTTCCAGCCCAATGCTTTGTGAGGGGCATTCAGAGGAGCTACATTGAGGGCTATAGGAGCCACAGGGGGATCCATGGTTCTTCTTAGGACTCTGTTATTTCAAGGACTGGTGTTACTATGCAGAGTAACACAAACAGCGCTTTTTCTGAGGGAAATGAGAATTTCTGAGGACAAAGAGTGAATGGGAAAGGTTGTAGCGATTGCAATGCTGCTTTTGAGTTAATAGGTGAGTTGCAGACCTGAGCAGAGTTTGTTTTTGAGGCAAATTAGCTTCTTGCAGGTGACTGGTTCACGATTGCGCGAACCAGTAATAAGTTTACGTTCAACTTGCCCAATGTGGCCCTATAAACGTGTTGTGGCAGCTCTGGTTTGGTCTGAATGTTAGTTCAGTGGTCCTTTAATGGTGAATTTTGAGTTTGGAGGTCTGTTACTAGTTATACCCGAAATTCAGTGAAAATGGAGCTTTAGAGTGCAAACGAGAAGTACCTGTAGAATCTGGTCGGCTAGAACTTGCTAGCACTTTGAGGGATGGACGTTCTAGCGGTCCGGAAGTCTTTTCCACGGCTGGTGCAGGTTTGGACGTGAATTTACATGCAGAACAAACAACAAAGCTTGCGCCCAAAAATAGCAAAAAACACGATTTTTGGCATAAATATAACTTTTGGTGATTTTGGCGCGTTTTCGCGCTGACGTCAGCATGACGTCACTGGTGGGGTCAGGGTCGGATGACGTCAGCAGGACGTCATCCGGCCAGGTGGCGGCCTCTGGTTGGTCCACGGGGACAGTGAGATGGCAGGACAAGTGGACCAGTGGTTGAGCGGAGAAATGATGCGACGGCGTACCTGGGGTGACGGAGCAGTGACGTGGCGGTGAGGTAATACAAGCGGGAATGATAAAACCGGAAACCGGGGCGGTTTCATATCGCACCGCCTACGGTACGGTGGCGGTATGCGTCAGTGGTACCTCCGATGGGCTGTGGAGTGGACGCGTGGCTGCCGCATGACGTAGCCAAAATACGGCCGTCGGGAGATATCGTTCGGGCAGCGGATCGGCTCCGACGCTGTAGTGGCCGTCGGATCTGGAGGAGCAAGATCTAACGGTTATCGGGAGCTTGACGTGACAGGAGGATAGTACAGTTAATGATCGGGCGTCGGAAGGGGTCCGATGAGATAAGGGCCGTCGGATCTGGAGTTGCTTGATCGAACGGTCATCGGGAAGGTGAAGCGATAACCAAGTACGGGGAAAGGCAGATGCCTATTTTAATATTGTCCTGGGGATCTGTGCAGTGGCGGAAACTTTGGAACAGTGGGTTTTCATGATTTTTGTTGAAAATAGACCCGCCCTTTAGACTTAGGATAAGAGAAAAATGTTGGTTTTTTGATGTTTTAAGCCATTTTGAAGCGGGTAAGGGTAGAAATTGGGCTTTTAGGGGGTTTTCATGTGCAAATGGGGGTCAAAAATGAGGGAATGAATTTGCAGAGGACAAAGGAGATTTAGCTTAGGTTTATCAAGATGACCAGGTGCCATCTGATCCCTGACATGTAACTTATTGGCTATAGTACCAAAGGGGTGGGTATTTATATAAAATTTGGGGTTTATACACCATGGTGTTAGTAATATTAGGGAAAAGGTGATATAAGGGATCTATATAATAGAGTTAGTGTTAGCATGGATGATGGAGGTGAATGGGGAACAAACACTAAGTTCATTTGAAACTTACTTAGTTTAGGGAGTAGATCAAAATGAAAAGATCTTTAGACAAGAAATGTGGCTTTGGATAAACAAGAATCATTATGAAACCATGATCTTCCTCCCTGAATCTCAGCTCATAGAGGGATGTTAGCAAATGAAAATGAAAGGGGGAAGAAGGGAGGTTAGTTATGGTCCTGCTGCAAACTTGATGAATATGCACACCTTGTCACTTGATAGACTTTGCCTTGGTAATCATAGTCACCATGCTTGCAATGGTGAAGGTAGCCTTTTTCTGCAACCACCACTACCTACCCAACTATTTGCCTAGCATTTTTTATTTCTTCTTGGAGGGTGCATTTGGACTTGCAGACCCTTACTTGCCTTTTCTTTTCTTTGGCTTTTTCTTTGTTATTTCTATCTACTTCTAACCTTATTGCTTCCAAGGTCCCAGATTAAGCAGTTGGGAGCCTTATTTTCTCTACCTAGTCTATTTGTCTGCCAAGATTAAACAGTTTGGACAGACTTCTTTCTCTAGTCTACAACAGGAAATTGAAATCAAGGCATGATCCAGATTAGACTGTTGGATCATCCATCAGAATGGAAACAAAGCCATCAAAATTGAAACAAGGAGAAACTTTTTTACATGCCTTGTGTTTCTAGGAAATATGGGATCTTTGCATAATCAAAGCAGAGCATATTTGGACTTTCCCTAGCCCATCATGAAATATGAAACCTATTGGTATAGGTATCCAACAGATATGACATAGATAACCACGTGGTAGGCGAGAGTGACGTGGCACTATTTGATGAGCCATTTTTTAAATGGCTATATCTTTTGATCCGGGTGTTGGATTGAGACAAATTTTATATCGTTGGAAAGGCCTCAATGAGATGAAAAAAGCGATGTCATTCATTTTAAGTTTTGAGAAAGTTTAGAAAGGTCAAAAAAATTAGACCCCATTTCCATAACTGGACTTTGGAGGTTAGTTCAGCTTAGTAACTGCCTCCCTCTAACCTTAGTAGGAGCGAGGGATAGTAGGGGGTATGTTACATAGTGGTATCATGGCTTCCAGGTTCAACACTTGGAATGGATGGGCTCTATTGCAGAAGAGATGTAGACAAAGGTTCAACATTGGACCTTTAGAGGTCAAGTAATGCCATAAAGCATTGTGATAAGCATTAGAGACTTGATTGTTGTGTGGATTGATCATATTTTTACCCTGGGGACAACCTCTAGTTGAAATGAGGCCAATGCCTAGGACATCTATGCAGAATAGGTAAAATATCCTTGTTTTATCATTTTATACATGATTTCCTAGAGATATTTCTTAAAAATGTAATGTATTTATAGCTCTTGGAGAAAGGAAAAAACCCTCCCAAGATGGCCAAGCTATCTGTGAAATGACTTACTGAAGTTATAGTATGGTTAGAGAGAAAATAAAGAGGAAGATTCAATGTACAAGGCTGTAGGAACAAAATATTTTACACCAAATATTAGTTGAAATCATGGAAGACTGAAGAAATGAAATGATGGAAAAGGTGGAGCACAGTTTAAGGTTACTTTTAATAAAGATGCACAGGTATTGTCAACTATTTAAAGAAGAAGTAAATCTATTGAATTAAAAAGAACCAACAGCTTCATTACACATTTTCCAAAGAAGAATTACACACAAATGACTTACAGAAAGATAAACAAAAACATGTCATAATCAATAGACAGTTGGAATCATCCTGAAATTTCATTACTTCTCCAAGAAAATATTGTACATTACATAGCAAAATTGTCTCTCTGAGGCCAAAATTTGGAACCCCAAAATTGGTCCCTTGATGTATTTTTAAAGAAATTATTACATTGGAAACAATTATAAAAATTGTCAACTATCAAAACTACTTCTTAACCATTTGGTCCTCGTGAAAATTAAAAGACTAAATTATTTCTAATTC
This sequence comes from Pinus tabuliformis, assembly GCA_031772625.1. Lineage (NCBI taxonomy): Eukaryota > Viridiplantae > Streptophyta > Pinopsida > Pinales > Pinaceae > Pinus > Pinus tabuliformis. The sequence continues at coordinate 1,281,344,977 of CM062811.1, read as the reverse complement.
TTGAGTTAGTAAAATGAGGCATTTTCTAGAAATTGAAAATATGTAAAATAATCATTCGATGACTTGGGACTCTTGTGCAACTTCAGGCTCGCTTGATGAAACTTTGGGTTCCACAACTCGAATGTTCACTAGTGAAATCAAACTCTTACATTTCTTCCACACATTCAAGTCAAGAACTCGGCACTACATCATTATGTTGCAGGCCATTCTTAGATTGGTTACCTTGGTGTATTTTGGCTTCTCAGTGAACAATGTTTTGACTAACCATAGAAACTGGAAATCTCTCTGCAAATAATTTACAATTGTTGCTCCTTTTAAAATTGTTCTCTCATGAGAAAAAATAGTTTTACTTTTTGCCTCCACCAACAATGTTTCATATTGTTCCCAAGGAAGGAGATTTCTCTAATCCCGACATGAAGGTAACCCTGCTTGAACTCTTTTTTAAAAATTAGAATTACAAATTTCCACTAATTCTTTGACCTTCAACAACCTTCTCTCTGCAGGCTTCCTGTACATGTTTGTTTGCACCATCTTGGTGATCTCTGACACCACAGTTGTTCTATCTATAATACCTTCTTCCCTCAATTCTTGTGAAGATTTGAAATTTAGATAATCAATCATCTTTTTAGCCAACTGTGTACTTTCCTAATATTCACTTTTATTGGTGTACATAATGGCTTTAGTGGCCCTAATAATTTCATTTTCTATAGCCGTGACCACCATGTGATCCTAAACTACTTTGACTTGATGAATAATATCATTCCAGATGATTTCTCTTGCTTGAATAAGAGGCATATTCCCCTTTAGCTTCTCTTTCAACTCCTTAATTTCATCACATGTTGACTGGTAACTCTTGTGATGTTGAGTTGCATTCTCTTTGGTCATGTTTAATTGTCTCTCCTTATGGTTCAATTTCTCATTTGTATCATCTAGATTCTTTTATAGTTTCTTCAACTCATCCTCTGAAATATTCAGCTCTATCATGACTCTGGTAAAAAATTTATTTGGGTCTTCTGAGTTTGGCTAAACTACAATTGTGTAGACATATTTGTCTATTTTTTGTTTTAAATATGCATTGAGTTGCTTGAGGGATGTTACCTCCTTATTTCTCTCCACTATCTCATGAGTTGAGGTTTATTTTTCTTTCTCAACTTAGGCCAACTTTAGGGCTTGGACATGTTTTGTGACAGGCGGCTTCAATTTCCTCCTTAAATACTGGATCTCAGACTCTGCACTCTAGATCAAGGCTTGAAAAAATACTTTATCCTTTGGACTCAGCCTCAGCTTGATTATCAACTTTTTAAACTCTTCATTTTGAGTATGAATAGCTAGAGAATTGGCTCTTTCTATCACTTTTCCCAATAAATCCTTTGTTTTGCTTGCTGCCAGCGATGATTTATTATGATCATTATATATCAACTCTCTTGTCTACCTATGAAAATTTATCTTGTCTGGAAATGGAATATATTTTGTATTCACAAATAAATTGATTGTCCTAAAAGCTGTCCCAGAAGAAATTTATTGGGAAACAGGATGATTAAAGGAAAACCTCAATTAGTTCCTTTCCAAATCCATTGTTGAAAGAATTCTAGTTTGATAACCAGAAATGGATTGAGCTTCCAATTGGGTGATGACATTGGCCTTTATCTTATTGTTTTTTTCTTCAATCTGTTGATAAGTATCCTTTAAAACATTCAAGGAACTTTTCTCTTCTTCACCTGGAATTGGAGATGATGGTGCACACTTCATCCCCCCCAATTGCAACTAAAAACCAACTTCACTGGAAGGTCTTTCCATGAGTTATTCAAATTTTGTCTCACCTCCTTTTCTTCTTTCTTTCTTACTACCTCATAACTTTCTCCCTTAAGATCAATGGCATCAACAATACTAATTTTCAGTCGCTTTTCACTGGGGATAGGATTTTCTACTTCCATTCTTTCCTATGTTTCTACCAAGCCACCATTTGTTAATTTCTCAAGTTTAGGCTTTGGTTCATGGATATAAGGGGCACAGGATATTTCTAACCTCCTCCTTGAAATGACCTAGTGTGGATCATAGCGCCATTCCCCCCCCCCCCCCCCCCCCCTAAAGAAAATTCATTGCTTGCAACATCTTCTCAGCCTCCTCTACTGCCTGTCTATTGTTTACAATAAATGGGCCAATAATCCTTGGTAATTTGAACAAAAATCCTTTTCTAACTCATACAAAGTGTATCTGATCCACATTCAAGATTTTTATGATGAATACTAATGCAAATATCCTCATAGGCACAAAAGAAGGAAGCCTATTTGGTGGGATTTATTCTCCATAAAATTTGATTTCTACATATTCCTCAAAGTCATTTTAACAATAGGAGAAAATATTTCATCAAAGTCTATACATTTCTTTTGTGCGAACACCTTCACCACAAGTCTAGCCTTATACCTTTGTTTTCCTCCATCTTCTTTCTTCAACCTATAAACCCATTTATTTTATAATGTTGTTTTAGCTGCAGGTAATCTGACTAAGTCCCAAGTGTGGTTATGTTCTAAGGAGTCCATCTCTTCTTTCGTAGCTTGCTCCCACTTCTTCCTGGTTTTTACCTGCATTGCTTCTTCATATCCTTCTGGTTCACCATAATTAGTCAATAATACATAATATAATGAAGGAGAATAGCATTTACGGGTCCACATAACTTGGTAGATCTTCTAACAACACTAGAAAGAGTTTGAGGTGCTTGTTTTTTTTGTTATTGTTGTTGTTTATCATTACGATTTCCTGGCACCTTTGAATTTACTTTTCATGTGATCTCATTAAGCACTATGTATTCTATGTTTTCTTTTTCCTGTCTCTTTCCTTGCAACTGATCTTTGCACAAAACCCTTTCATTGAATACCACATCTCTACTCCTGGTGATTTTATGGTTTTCATAATCATATAAGTGATAACCTAAATCATTAACACCATATCCAATGAAGGTACACTTATTTTATTGTGCATCAAGATTTGTTCTATTTTCTTTGTTAATGTGGGCAAATGATTCATAATTGAAAGTCTTTAGAAATGAGTAGTTTACCTTTTTACCTGGCCATGCCTCCTCTGGAATACCACCATCTAAGGAACCTGAAGGCCGTCTGTTTATTAGATAAACAACAGTATCTACAACATATTCCCAAAATTGTAAGGGCAATTCTACATGTAATCTCATGCACCTTGTATGCTCCATGATTGTCCTATTCATCCTTTCTGATACGCAATTTTCTTTTAGTGTTCTTGGAACTATCTTCTATCTACAAATTCCAAGCTCTAAACAATAATTATCAAACTCCTTGTTGTAGTATTCAACTCCATTATTTGATCTTAGACACTTCAACTTCTTTCCTATATCATTGTCAACCAAAGCTTTCCATTTCTTAAAAGTATCAAATACGTCAAATTTATTTCGAATACAATAAACCCAAGCTTTCCCAGTTGCATCATCAATAAAAGTAACATAATAGTGAGAGCCACAAAGAGGTGATGTCTAAGAAGGTCCCCATGCATTTGTATGCACAAGCTATGATTTTTCACTCTTATTTTCTTTCCCAACTCTAAGAAACTTGACTCTCTTATATTTTCCATAAAGACAATTTTCACAGAAATCCAAATCAAAATGCTTCAAACTTGGCAACAAATTCCTTGAGTGAAGAATATGCATCCGCTTCTCATTCATGTGCCCGAGCCTATGATGTCAGAGTTTCATATATGTTGTTGTGGAAGTTAAAGCATTAACAAAATTAGAAATACTATTGCATAAATACAATGTGCCAACCTTTTCTCCTTTTGTTGTTACTAGGGCTCCTTTAGTGAACTTCCACGTTTTGTCTGTAAATGTAGTTACACAGCCTTCACTCCCAACTTTCCTATTGAAATTAGATTTTTCTTTAGATCTAGAATATGCCTTACCTCCTTTAAACAATTGGTTTTCATTTTAATGGTTTATAAAAACCTTACCCATTCTAATGATTTTACAAAGTTTCTCATCACCAAGACGAACCTATCCAAAATCTCCTTGAACATAGTCATGAAAATATTTCCTATCAGATGTGGCATGGAATGAAGCCCCGGAATCTACCACCCATGCATCAATGATATTTTCTAATGAATTAATCAAAGCATCTTGCAACACATCACCTATTACATTCGCTTCATGATTATTCTCTTGTTGTCCATCTCCTTCTTTTCCCTTCTGAGATTTACAGTCTTTCTTTAGGTGTCATTTCTTCCCACATTTATAGAACACTATCCCTGATCTAGATTTGGATCTTCCTTTCCTTGACTTACTGCGATGTCCCAGGCTCTTTCCTCTCTCTAGCTTTCTTCCCCTAGTATTTGCAGTCAAAACATTACCAGTTGTCTCACCTGAGCTTTTGCGATACATTTCCTCATTAAGGATAACATCAATAACATCATCAAACTTTAAAGTAATAGATCCATACACAAAATCATTGATGGCCATGACTAAGGCATTCCAACTTTTTGGTAATGAGCACATAAATAATAGAGCCTTAACTTCATCATCAAAATTTATCCCTGCAGAATTTAACTAACTGCTAACCATGTTAAATTCATTTAAATGATCAACAACAAATCCACCTTCTAACTTCTTAATATTAAATAAACACTTCATAAGAAATGCCTTGTTTAACACTGAGAGTTTTTCATAGAGTTTGGGAAATGTCGCCATTAGACCCTCTGTTGTTGTTTCCTTTGAAATGTTGAAGGCCATCGACGTTGCTAGGCAAAACCGTATTGTTCCTATTGCCTTTCTGTCAACAATCTCCCATTCGTCGTTCATCATAATTATTAGCTTCTTTGCTTTTCCGCTCAATGGTAGGTAACGATATTTTTGATACAAATAATCCTCCATTTGCGTCTTCCATAGCTGGTAGTTTTAGTCATTGAATTTCTCAACCCTAAACCTACCATCTTTTGTCATTTCTCCCACTCAAACTAGGAAATCTTCTTTCATATGAGTTTATCAGCCAAATATACTTTCAATTATGATGCCGGTTGTAAGAAATTAATTAACAGAGCAATGGAACACATAAAATATTACGAAAACATAAACAAAGAAAAGCATAAAACAAGAGAAACACGTATATACGTGGTTCACCAAATTTGGGCTATGTCCATGGAGAAACAACTAGTCCTTCTTTTTATATTATCCAACAAAATGAAGAGATACATCCTACAACAAGTCTGTGGTAATTTCCTCTTCGCTCTCACACAATCTCCTCTCTCTTTCTCACACAGAATAATGATACACAACTGCAATACAATTCCTTCATATAAACCGAGGGTTGCCTTCTAGGGAAAAAAAAAATCCTAAATTAACATAAATTCTATCGTCATATCTTTTGCCTAATGATTGAACCATATTGACTATGAAATTACAAAATTTTACAAGGCAATTTTTCATCTAATTTCTGCTTTGGGAGCGCTACCCTCGAAACCTCGTCAGGGTGGGGGGGAATTCAAACAATTACAGACGCCTCCCCCTAGATTCCCTTGGTAGCAATGGTGGGGGGAAATTCCCCATCATGAACTAGGATCCAATTGCAACTTAAACAAAAAATCTCTAAACAATCAGGGAGATAATCAGGCTCCACACCTAACACTATCATCCTTGGAAGATTTCTTTTGAATTCATAAGTATGTTTCTACTTTTATATCATGGTAGGTTATTCGTGTATTTATTTCTATTTAAGGTCAACAAAATTTGAGATTCAAAGGAGAAATGAAGCGACATTTATTTGAATTTTGAATTCATATATAATATTTTCACTTCCATTCAAAGGTTTTAAACAAATTTGTTGTAATTGAATCTGTAATCTAGTTGGGTGTGGATAGTATGTAAAAATCAATGAGGACAAGTGCACCACATAAAAATCTTTCCACTAAAAAGACTATCATATTTGAGAGTTATATAATAAATTTACCCTTGTTGGTTGCTATATACAATGGCATAGGAAAACAAACTCGATAATCAAAATCTTGTTACCCAGGGTTCAATTTGCTTTAATAATGTCTGCAATGTTGAGACGTTAATGGAGGTTATCAATATTAATAATAACTATATTTAAAACTAGGGGAGTATGTAGGTAATGGGGAACTGCACTATTTGGAGGCTTGCACTCACATAACAAAGCACGTCTCTTTTAAAAAGTTTACAAAATATAACCCTCGTGTTTTTTGTCCAACATAAATAAACATATGTGCACGATTATGTCTTAAATGAAGGGTTGTGGGGCCCCCTGGTTGTGCTCATGGTTTTTATATATCACAATATATGAAAAACTATATCAAAATAATGTTTTTTTTTTTATAAAAAAACATTAGATATAAAATATAACTATTTATAATTAATAATAATAATAGGTTTATTTTATCTTTATTTTATATTTATTAAATAATTATATAAAAAATAAAACTGTCATTAAAAATTAGATGAGTAAGATAATATTGGACTCTTTTAATTATTAAACAAATTCCAATTCACATATTAAATTTGATGCTTATAAATATATTATGCATTAAATAAGTTAATCATTTATAATATTATAATAAATATATTTAATATAAAGCATCATTATAAATTAGTTATTATTAAGCATGATAATGAAATGCATTAATTAAATTTATATGTTAAGAATAAGAATTTAAATAAAAAATAATATTGAATATCTATGTGAGAATGGGAACATTGAGGATGAAAATCACTTCCTCTTAGAGTGTCCTGCGTCCCACAACCACATTAGATCTCAGTTTCACAATCTTTGTTACAATACTGACCTTCCTAGCCTTTTACAATGTCAAAATTATAGTGAGCTCGGGAGGCTTCTCTCCAAGCTTTTTGAGCATAGGAACAAAATCTTAAATCAAAATAAATAATTTGTTTCTTTAGGTCCAATAGACCAATGTTTGGTCTCAGCGGACATTAACCACCATCATTATCATCATCATATTATATATATATATATATATATATATATATATATTATATTTACTTATTTATAATTAATTTAATATTTATTTATTTTTATTGATTTAAGAAGGATTTCAAATATTTATTAATTTGTTGTACATGGTATTTTAATAATGCAGTTAATTTAAAATTTTATAAACAATGGTATAATATTTACTCATATATATATATAGTATTATTAAAAAAATTAAGATGAAAATATAATAATCATTCACTTCTAAAGACATAATATTTAAGAAATTGTAATATTTTTCATATAAAATTTATTTAATTTTAAATTCATATAAATTTAATAAAATAAAATATATTTTAATTTATTTTAATAAATTAAAATTAGAATTATATTATATTTCTAATTTCATTCTGAATTAAAACCTTAAAATTTTCAATCTTAATTAATCATATACAAATTTGACTTTAATCGTGTTTTACTTTACTCTAAATAAAAAAAATAATATAATTTTCTATCTAAATTAACCTTATTATTTTAGTTCCAAGTTTAAAAATAATATTACAACATTTTCACAATGACGATAAAGGGTATTCACGACGACTATTGCAACTTCCAAGATTATCACAAGCAATTGAGATCCTGCAATGGACACAAGATTGTTTGGTGATCAATTGTTTATGGTAATATGGTAACATAAGTTCAGTCCTTTATATATCTCAAAGATGTCCAATCTTGGTTTGCTTTGGCTTTTTCTAATTATTGTTTTAAATGGTGATTCTGATGGAACTTGTATATAGATCTGTAGTTTGCCCAAAAAGACAAAACTTAAATACACATGCCCTACTTGTTGAACATGTGCATTCACTACCAGCCTTTGAGTCCTCATTTTCCCTTGACTCCTTGTTGTCCTTTGACATCAACAGAGTGATTTGGCTCCTTCTAGAATTTTGTCCAACTCAGCTTGTCACAGAGTATTAATGCATTCAAATACTTTGCATAATTAGCCCAAATAGCTCTGCTATTCATCGTCATTAAGTCCTTCAAGATGATTGTACATTATCCCTTTAAGCACATTGCTCACAATTTCATTTGTGAATAAACTTCATGATCTATGCTCAACAATCCTTTCTCTTAGATCAACTACCTAATTTCACCATTATTGACCTTGCCTGGTTTTGAGCTACCGTTACTAGTTATTACAAACCTTGAGGCTTACCTACCCTCTAAAACTAGGTTTGTAGCCTTCTTAGAAACCTTTTTCACCCATGACCAAGTAACAACAACCTCCTCTTCTTGTGGTCACTACCAAAATCATCTCAACTGAGGTTCACAAGGGCTCAATTGTCACTTGATCCACCTCAGCCCTACTTGTGTATAAGCTAACGATTGATGTCACTTTTCCTAGGGCTTCGACCCTCCTTTACTAGTGTTAAAAACTTGATTGGATTTTTTTTAATTGTAACATATTAAAATGTTGTTTTAACTTTCTGTTTCATAGACCTATGAGAATAGTGTTATGTGAAACATGGTATTCTGGCTTTGTTCTTTTTTCTTAAGATACTCATTGTCTATGTGAAGCACATTATTATGCATGTTCTTTAATATATCATTTGTCATTAAAGAACATGTCTTTCCTAAGAAATGGAACAATTTAGTTTGATGATGAAAATCTTTGGTTCTGTCTTTTTTGAATAAAATTCCAAATTAAAAGCTCATGCATGTGTGCTTAATATGCAATGCTTACTTAAAATCAATATTTCCTATTTAACTAGGTTGTTTTTTCCACTCTTTGACCACATCCAAGAAATGTCATTTTCTAATTTGCTTATAGCTTCTTCTTCATTTCCTTTGTGACAGGGATAGTTACTCACACTTGTCCTATTATAAAAAAAGGGGAGACTACATGTTATATAGCCAATTTCATAGTCTTCTTCAATGATACTTGGTGGTTAAATATTCAGGATATTCCTTGCTTCTTTCATTCTAAAGGATAATTGCATTTGAAAGTTTTCCATATATGCTCATTGAAATTTATGGCAATGAAAAATGTTTTTGCATTAAATGAGTCAAATTTTCAAGAAATTGATCGCAAATTATCTAGATTCCATTTATATAGGCTGCAACATTTCTTCTGTTATCCAGGAGATTGTCTATTTGACTCATTTTTTGTTCTCCTTCACTTTTGCTATACATTAATTGAAATACAAAAGGGAATTGTAAATCACTTCCACCATTGCTTGAGTCACCGACATGATATCACTTTGAAATCACTTCATGTTGAAATAACTATTGAATACCTTGAGGATCTTCACCAAGTTACCAATGTTGAAACATACTTGAAAGGATTGTCTACACCTTATGTTTGTGCTACTTCAACAACTAGCTTGTGGGGAGATGTTTTTTGCATCAAATGGTTTTCTAATTGGTTGTTAATTCCAATCAATGTTTGGCTATTCACAAATGGGAAACCATATCTTTGCTTCAATCAAGGCATCCATGACTACCAGTTTAATACTTTTCTACATAATTATAACCCTATATGTTGCCATTTTGAACCACTTCTATCGTATCACACAACATACACTCTACATCCAATTCTTGGATCAATTGCTCTAGGAATTTCTCCATACCAATGCCCATCTATACAATTTGAAATTGTATCCATTGAGAAAATCCTATTGGAACAAGGGTTCTTGATCCCTGATCACATTGTCAATGAATATCACAACTCATTGTTCATTTCTTTATGTACACTTGCACCATGGTTTGACATGTTCTCTATGAGAAAATAATTTGCACAAACTTTTTACAATTGCTAAATTGACAATCATATTAGAGCTATTAGATGCTTATAAAACACTTTCATGCCAAAATTATTGAGCGAGAACAATTTATCAAAGATTGGAAAGGTTATATTATTAACTTATCAAAGCCATACACAAATGGACATATAGATGGCAAACATTTATCGATCCAATGGATATGTGAAATACTCGATGTCAACATTTACACCTAGAGTGCAAACATCAAAGATAGTTCCTTGTGATTCTATTAATCAAACGCTTCATCTAGAATCCCCTATCTTATGCATTTTCCAATGTTGACATCACATGCACATTTTCATGCGCTTTTGAAAATTAATAATGTCGACAATGCAAACCATAATGACAATATAGAGATGCTTCTCTAATTAATGTTAGAAAAAAACAATTTACAATTCCATTTCAAGCGTATCTTCCAAACATCTTGTAGACACACAATCCAATGCTACTACATCTTGTTCCAAACTAGATAATCACTTAATTAATAATAAAATGTCAATAAAATGAAAATTTGTTAAAGTGCCTAAACATTGCATGCTATGAAAACACGACTCTCATTCTTCATCATTATGTGAATAACATAGCAAACTAATCTATGTTCCCTTTTCCAATGAATCCAATGAGAAATCTAATTTCATGCATTGATTGAAACATGCAATGCAGACACATGGTGCTTTGTTATTCCAAGAATAAAAAAAACATTTACAATCAATTAAAGAAATTGAGACAGATTTGCAATCATTCCAAGACACACCTACACATGCATGTTGCATTTTTCATAGACTACATGTTGAAAAAGAGATTAAACTCATCAACAATATCACATTGTCAACTTTTGATAGCCTCACAATTGCAACTGAAGTCAAACCAATGAAAATCAATGAACAAATTTGTAGATCTTGCAATATTGCAATAGTCAATGCAAAATTGCCTATATTTGCATCACCTTTACATATTCGTTGAAACCAGAAATTGCTCTTTGTCACATAGTTAACAACTTTAGAAGAGAGATTAGTGGCACCAATAATGAAATTTGCACAAATAAGGCAACTTGGCTACACAAAATCAAAAATAGGATTGACAGGCACAATTATAAATGTTCTTGCCAATTTGGAAAAATTTAAACAAATTTGCCTAAAAATATTGATGAGCACATGACAGTTGCAATAATGTTAAAGAGAAAAATAGAGTACATAAAGTCTTATTTGTTTGGAAATGTTCAACCTAAAAATGTGAGGATTGCTTTACTAACTTGTGCAATACCACTCTCTATAAAAATGAAAAAATAATAATCAACAATGAATGACAAAAACATTTTGATCGAAGTAAACAAAACCATGACAAAAATACTCCAACAATAGATCAACTAGATTCACCAAATGTTGACAAAGATCTATAGCCAAAATAAAAAAACATGTGTACATGGCTACTCAAAGGCCCATTTAATCCATTATCTTGATACAAAAATAATACATATTGTGCCTTTTGAAGGATTCCAGCCATTAGGTATCTTCTAGGACAAGTTCGTTGAAGAGATTAACTTCCCAACATTGTTTTATGGCTCTAGTCGACCTATTGATGTCATGAATCGTTTCTCTTATCAACATATTGCATAATGGGAACTATTGCACATGTATGGAGATTTATCAACACATATTACGAATATTTTTTTAAAGCAATACGTATATTGATAAGCTAGGTTTCCAACTTAGCCTGGATTTCCATACACAAAGGAGAGTTGAAAGGGAAAAAAATTATTGCTAAAGATGTCAAATATTGAAACAATCCTTAGAAAATACTACAATCAACAATTACATATCAATGTTTCAAAGGCATTCACACATCTCCAACTACTTTGAAAGCATAAGAAAAGACATTTTTGTAATGATACGACAACTTGGTCCACCGACATTTTTTGTCATATTCACTAATGTTGATCATCTCTGGGATTCATTGATAAATGCATTGAAAAGACAAAGTTATATTTGTACAAAAATCAGATTAATGATCCTTCCAATGAATGCATTGACACATTGATCAGACATCACCCAGTCATTTATAGTGGATATTATAGACATATAATCTCAACGCTATGTACTTTGATTGCAAGAAACAATGAACTATTTGGTCAAGTGTAAGATTATCTTTTTATCATAGAGCTCCAAAGCAGAGGAACATAACATGACCATGGATTACTCATGATTCAAAATGCACCAATATATCAACATTCTCCTGACACTGATGTTATTTCTTGTATTGATTGCTATTTGACTTGTGATTCAACAATTTCTTAAATTTCCTTAAATGTAGATGTCCAAAACTCGTTGTTCAAGTACATTCCTAGGTTTTTTTTTTTTTTGAATTATTAGATCTCTCAGATATGATAGGTCCGGTAAATATTGTGAGATCCAAAACATTTCAAGTTTGCAAAAAAAATAATTATGAACATGTATTAGTTATTGTATACAGAGGACTACTTGCTTCAAAAGTTTCATATCTTCAACACAATTATATCTAGTGAGTTTTGTGAATATATCAATAGTAACAAAAATGTTCAAGTCTGCTTATACCCTATCAATTATAAGCAATCCAAAAGTGTAACAACTGTTAGAGTCGGTCTGGTTATCCCTCCATCAGAGATCAAAACTCTTTTTTGCAATTCATGTTTAGGTGTCTCATCAGTTTCGATCAGTTGCATTTCGTTAGAAGCATGCCATAAATCTGACGGAGAGGTTTGTGTCACTCATTCCCCTTGTGCTTGGCACTGCTGGCTCAGGTCTATTCTTAAAAATCAAGTCTTGAAAAGTCATTTGCAGTCCTGTTTCAGTCTCTAGGTCATAATAGTTTTTTCGGTCATTAGGTCTACGGTTAAGTCGATGGGTCTTTGACAAAGTTTAATAAAGCCAGCAGGCCAGAGGGAGGTCCTTGTTAGATTGTTATCTCAGAGATTTTTATCATTATACGGATAGATTATGACTTCTCTTCAAAACTTTGTTTTGAAGATAAGTCGACATTTCATTTTTGTAATAAATTTTCAAAAATTTCAGTTCTTGAAATGTCCAGGCGCAACCCTGGTCTCCTTTGCCAGATCATATCATAGCTATCCCTGCAAAAAATTGTCAAAGAAAATCATTATTTCAACCAAATTTAAGGAGGAAACAAAAAGGTCAAAATTCTATTAATCCTAAAAAAGTGTCAATTGCAAAACATAACAAAGTGGGTTATGGAAGAGGCAAAAATCAAATTGGTGTCTATATAAAGGTTTTTCAATGAAGTTTCAAGTCATTGTGCATGCCAAAGGTGGAGAAAATCATTACAAGTAGTGTTTGGGCGTTTTGGAGAGGATTGGTCCCCATTTCACCTGCGCAGCACATATAACTTGCATGGCGCACACAGGACTTCAGGCCAGTGCAAAATATAACTAGCGCGATGCATATAACTTGCACGGCGCACTGGGTAAGGAGCGCAGCGCTTACAGTTTGGAGCCCGCAACTTGTTTGAAAACTCATCAAATTGCCTCCTCTTCACATCAGTTTGTCAGGTATGCTTGCCTCCATTGCCTTTGCTTTGTTTTTAATGGTGAATGTGATGGGTTCATGGATGATTGCCGTTGAGACAAGATTTTGAAAGCCTCCCTTTGTCAATATAAAAAGTGTTGTAGGGTTTGAAAACAGTTTTGTTACCAAGGTTGTGTCTTTTCCCCATTTCCCTTTCTTCCTCATTCCCAAATTCACTCATCATACTTCCTCATTAATTCCCTCATTAATCATACACTACAATCCCTGAAATCCTAATCCCCCACCTCTATAAAAACTCCTTTATCCTATTTAATATCTCAAACCCTAAAACCCTAATCCCATATCTACATTTCCCCTCCTTTCCCTAATCACATTTTATTTTAAAATTCCCTGATATTTTCCCTTTCCTAATATTCCCTTGTACATTGTTTCCCCTTGGTCACATCATTGTTTAGATCAAAAGAACAATCCATATTCAGTTGCACATAGCAGTTTCACTTATCAGCATTCATTTGAGGTAGTTTGTATATCAGCAGTTATGTCATCTGGTCACTCATCTGAATATGAGGCAGAAACCCAAAGTGATTCTTCCATGGGTGAACAGGAACCCCGGAGGCCTCGTAAAAGTGGCAAACATGTCAGGGAAGAACCAATCAACCTTAGAGAATTGCATGCTTGTCCTCTTGCTATGCAGTGCTTTGAGCATCAGTCGTGTTATGAGTTTTGTCAAAAGGTAGCTGAGGTCCAGTTCATTATGATTTGGCTCGTCTTTTTGTCTTGCATTTGCACGGAGACCAAGCTACCTTGGTTGGGGTCACCTTTACACTTACACCAGAAATTGTTTCGCTAGCAACAGGTATACCAAATATTGGTGAACTATGGCATAAAAAATAACAGATTGATAAGCAACATTATGAGCCATGTATCAAACCCAATTGCTTGAGGCAGCTCAAAAGAGTGTTCCCATTTAGGTACCTGAAAGATGAGTATGCTCCACTCATGAGATTGATCATGAAATATTTCAGCTGTGAGGGACGATTCTCTCGTCTTTATGCTTATCACATCAGGTTACTTATGCATTTCACCAGGGTGCGGATGATGAACATTTCGTATTTCATCTGCCGGAATATAGAGAGGATGACAACCTTTATACATCATAGAACCCCTCAGCAGTAACTCAACAGTGTATATCATTTTGCGCTTATAAAGATTTTGGTGGTTCATCAGCTTGGTTCACAAGGCATCACTTGGGATGACTTTATCTCGCGTGATTTCTTCAGAGCTTCACGAGAAGTATCAGAGGTGAAACATGAGGGTGAACCTTCTCAGTAGTATGAGCGTCATGAGACCAGGCCTATTTTCATTACATATCAGAGAGGCTATCCGAAAGGTACTAGACCTTTGTTTGCAGCAGCAAAGCGAGTGTTATCTCCACCTGGCATGGAAGGGGCCTCGCTTCCGACATCAGCACCACAGGCACAGGTACAGGACAAGGGCAAGAAGCCCATGCATGAGAAAGGGCCTTCAGGTGAGCCATCAGGTTTCGTTATCATTCCTGATGTTGAGACAACTACGGATTTAGAGAAGTCTAGATATAGAATGGTGATTGAGGAGCAAGAAACAAACATTCAAGCCTTGGAAATCCAGTTGGAGATGGCCAAATGGAACATCAGGTATCTAGAATAGAGAAATAAGCAGCTTGAAGATCAGCATGCGATCATGGAGCTGCAGAACATCCGTGAGAATCGCCAAGCTGCCCGACATAGGAGGATTCAGTTCACTTCTCTAGAGCGACAGGTCAATGAGGATCGAGAGTCTAATCTCGAAAGGGTCAACATTTACTTGGAGAAGCGGCTGAGCAAGGCCAATAGAGATAATGCATTGTTGAGACATATGGATGTTCACTACAGGGCAAGGAACCAAGTTTGCAAGGCTCGGATAAGAAATCTAAAGGCAAAATTGAAGAAGGCAATCCGCAAGCAAAAGAAACAAAGGGAGCTCGATCGTCTTTAGATTTTGGCTGAGGCCTCTTTAGCTCATCATCACACTTGATAAGGGAACTCCAGCCCAAATTTCAAGAGATTTGGGGCATTTTTGGTCATTTTGAAATTTTTGCACTTAAAAAACAGGTTTTTTCCCTATATGTGCGACGTAAGGATTGGGAGCTCCAAATCACAAATGGCTTATAC
The DNA here is from genome assembly GCA_031772625.1 of Pinus tabuliformis. Lineage (NCBI taxonomy): Eukaryota > Viridiplantae > Streptophyta > Pinopsida > Pinales > Pinaceae > Pinus > Pinus tabuliformis. The sequence goes on along the minus strand of CM062811.1, from coordinate 1,281,329,489 downwards.
TTTTGGATTTTTCATGAAAAATCATGAATTTTGGTACTTGGACAAGAAATTTGGGTGAGTTATGGATCCCCAAAATAATGGCAGAAGTGTCCTCAGACACGTAATTTTATTAATCAGAAAAAAACAATTACATAATTGATTTTGCAAGAGTTTACACCCGAACAACCAAACACTCTTGCAATGAGCTATTTATAAGCTCCATGTCCTAACTACCTCTAATTATGGATCACTTATTAAATAACAAGTGTCCATTTACAATAAATGCTATTCAAACCAACTAGCTAACTAATCTCCTATAATAGAGCCTAAGATACAACACATTTGGAGAGTCATATCTAGTTACAACAATATGCTAATTCTAAAAGTCTCCATTAAATAATTAAACATTCTAGAATAATAATTATTAATTTAATATCTTAAATTAATAATTATTTT